>CAWUFW010017467.1:0-260357 GCA_963921515.1 Calotriton arnoldi | reverse complement strand
ACGGTTAAAATTACTTTTCAGGATCAGTACTGGGCTGAAAGATGCAGCACTGAGGTCTCTCCTGATAACAGGTGAGTAAATCGGAATTCGTATTTCGGCTGATTTTAGAGGAATATTATAAAGTTCCAAAACTCCACACTTAGAAGAATTTCCAAGTGAAACCAGTCAATGATATCCTACGGCAGGAAATTCAAGTTACTGGTAAGTACGGTGAAACTTACTTTTCAGGATCAGTACTGGGCTTAAAGATGCAGCACTGAGGTCTCTCCTGATACAGGTGAGTAAATCGGAATTCGTAGTTCGGCTGATTTTAGAGGAATATTTGTATGTTTCAAAAATCGACACAGAAACTTTTTCAGCAAAAGGAGGCAATGATATCCTATGGAAGGAAATTCAAGTTACTGATAAGTACGGTTAAAATTACTTTTCAGGATCAGTACTGGGCTGAAAGATGCAGCACTGAGGTCTCTCCTGATAACAGGTGAGTAAATCGGAATTCAGTATTTCGGCTGATTTTAGAGGAATATTATAAAGTTCCAAAACTCCACACTTAGAAGAATTTCCAAGTGAAACCAGTCAATGATATCCTATGGCAGGAAATTCAAGTTACTGGTAAGTACGGTGAAAATTACTTTTCAGGATCAGTACTGGGCTTAAAGATGCAGCACTGAGGTCTCTCCTGATAACAGGTGAGTAAATCGGAATTCGTAGTTCGGCTGATTTTAGAGGAATATTTGTATGTTTCAAAAATCGACACTTAGAACTTTTTCAGCAAAAGGAGGCAATGATATCCTATGGAAGGAAATTCAAGTTACTGATAAGTACGGTTAAAATTACTTTTCAGGATCAGTACTGGGCTGAAAGATGCAGCACTGAGGTCTCTCCTGATAACAGGTGAGTAAATAGGAATTCGTAGTTCAGCTGATTTTAGAGGAATATTTGCACAATGGTGAAGGGAGGGGGCGGGGCCTGAGGTGACATCTGTGCAAACGCGCCCGTGGCGCGTTTTAAGTTGGGGGATTAAGTCCCCTTGAATCATGAGGGTCCCTGGGGTCCAACGAGCCCACCCTGTACCTCCAGTATGCGCCAGGGAGCTGCGTTGCAGAGAGGTGTTCAGAGGCCACGCCCTTTTTGCACCTCTCTGCAATGCAGCTCTGTGGCGCTTTCTGGACGTACCTGTTGGGCTAGTTGGCCCCTAGGGACTCTCAGGATTGAAGGGGATTTAATTCCCATCATAAAACGCGCCACGGGGCCTGTTTGCACACATGTCACCTGAAGCCCCGCCCTCCCCTTCACCACTGTGCAAACGCGCCCCGAGGTGCGTTTAAAGTTGGGGGATTAAGTCCCCTTGAATCCTGAGGGTCCCTGGAGTCCAACTAGCCCACCATGTACTTCTAAAAAGCGCCACAGAGCTGCGTTGCAGAGAGGTGTAAAAAGGGGCGTGGCCTCTGTACACCTCTCTGCAACGCTGCCCCCTGGCACATTCTGGAGGTTCCTGGTGGGCTAGTTGGCCCCCAGGGACCCCAGTATTCAAGGGGAATTACTTCCCCTTCTTAAAACGCACCAGGGGGCGTGTTTGCAGAGTACTGCAGGGAGGGGCGGGGCCTCCGGCACGATGCCGGTCGTTTTTTTTTTTTGGTTTTTTTAATGGGAGGGGGCTGCGTGGCCTTCCTTCCCTTGGCCACTTTTGGCCCCGGGACCCCATCCCCCGGGGCCTGAGCAATTTTTTTTTATTATTAAACAAAAAAACGGGAAGGGGCCGCGTGGCCCCACTTCCCTGGGCCTGTATTGGCCCCGGGGACCCCATCCCCCGGAGCATGCCCTCGATTTTTTTTTTTATTTGGAGGGGGCTGCGTGGCCCCCTCCTCAGGCCATTTAAGGCCCCGGGGACCCCATCCCCTGGGTCGGCCTTGCCCTTTTTATTTTTTTATTTGGGAGGGGGCTGCGTGGCCTCTCTCCTGGCCACTTATGGCCCCAGGGACCCCATCCCCCAGGGCCTGGCCTCTGGTTGGGGACTGGGTGGGGTCCCCAATCCCCCCACAGACCCAGCCGGCTCCCCGCGTCCTACGGGAGCCGGCATTGCTTTCCACATGGGGATCAGCTAACATGCTGCTCCCCATGTGGAAAGCAA
Source organism: Calotriton arnoldi (assembly GCA_963921515.1). Lineage (NCBI taxonomy): Eukaryota > Metazoa > Chordata > Amphibia > Caudata > Salamandridae > Calotriton > Calotriton arnoldi. Next base: position 258,226 of record CAWUFW010017467.1, on the reverse strand, counting down.
TTGGTTTGCATTTTGAAAGAGAGAGCAGGTTTCCTGCCTCTCTTTCAAAATGCAAACCAAGTTTGCTATGACAGGACGTGAGCCGCGAGGCTCCCGTCCTGTCATAGCAAACTACAGTGTCCCGGGGTAGGCACCGGGACACTGCAGGAGCCGCCATGGGGGTGGCGGTCCCCAGGGCCATCAATGGCTCCCGGAGGGGGCCGCGCGGCCCTCTCCCATCCAGTGCACAGCCCCGGGAGGTGGTGGTCCCTGGGCTTTGGGGTCCGTAACGGACCCCCATATTCAAATCTTTTGTGCCCCGGGAGGTGGCGGTCCTCGGGCGTGTGGGGCTGGAGCCCCCACACAGGTCAACATTTTTTTAAAAAGAAGCCCCGGGGGTGGCGGTCCCGGGGCTGCGGGAGGCCAAGAGCCCTCCCGCACCATTATGTTTCAAGCCTCAGGGGTGGCGGTCCTCGTGGCTTGGGGGCCTTAGAGGCCCCCACATTAAATTTAAACCCTCCACCATGCCCCCGGGACTTGGCCCACCCGGGGCAAATTAACAACGAAGCGCGGGAGACCGCGCTTCGTTATTTATTTTTTCGGCGGGGTTCGCGCACCCTAAGCACATCCCGCCGATTTTTTTAAAAAAATGCTTTTTTCTGCCGTCCTTGTGGGACTCCTGAGCAGACCTAGAAGTCAGGGTGTTTCTACCCTGCCCCTTTGCGCTTACGCACTTGTTTCTGTCCTCGGTTCTACCGAGGACAAAGTAGCTACCAACACTTCCTGATTTGGAGTGTTGACAGCCAATTAGCATGTAGCTCGTGATCGGGAGGGTACGTGGACTCTACTCGTCCATAGATATATATGTGATTTTATTTGTGATTTTCTCAGAAACTACTGAACGGATTTACACCATTTAAGCAAAAGGCACGACACTGAACCAAGGGCTACCTCTTTGTCAAATTTGGTGTAATTCCGTTCCAGCAGTTCGGGCTGTAGCTGCGACTAAAGGTTCCTATGGAAAAATGAATGGGGAAAACGCGTTTTGGGACTCCCTTTTCTCGGCTCCCGCTTGACGAATCAACCCGAGTCTTTCAGGTAGGAGCGGAGCAGAGCACCCCAACAAGTTGGAAACTTTGCGAAGATTCATCAACCGGCGCTAACGTTATTTCAAATACAATGTCGCGGATTTCCTATGGATAATAGGTCCTAACTATAACTATCTACTGGCGACCGCCAGTAGATAATATATATATTATCTACTGGCGGTCGCCAGTAGATAGTTATAGTTAGAACCTATTATCCATAGGAAATCCGCGACATTCTATTTGAAATAACTCTCTTGCCGGTTGACGTATCTTCGCAAAATTTTCAAACTTTGTGGGGCGCTCCGGTCCGCTCCTACCCTGAAAGTCTCGGGGTGATTCGTCAAGCGGGGCCGAGAAAAAGGGGGTCCCAAAACGCGTTTTCCCCATTCAATTTTCCATAGGAAACTTTAGACACTGCTACAGCCTCGAACTGCTGAACGGAATTACACCAAATTTGGCAAAGAGGTAGTTCTTGGTTCAGAAAGAACCCTTTTGTTAAATGGTGTAAATCCGTTCAGTAGTTGCTGAGAAAATCAAAAGTAAAAGTACATATATATCTATGGCCGCGTCGGATTCGCGCACCCTCCCGATCACGAGCTGCATGCTAACTGGCTGTCAACACTCCAAATCAGGAAGTGTTGGCAGTTATTTTGTCCCTCGGTAGAACCGAGGGACAGAAACAAGTGCGCAAAACGCACAAAGGGGGCAGGGTAGAAACACCCTGACCCCCTAGGTCTGCTCAGGGGTCCCACAAGGACCCCTGGGCAAAAATTATTTTTTTATTTTTTAAATCGGCAGGATGCGCTCAGGGAGCGCGGATCCTGCCGAGAAATCGAAGCGCGGTCTCCCGCGCTTCGATAGTTAATTGGCCCTCGGGTGGCCCAAGTCCCGGGGGCATGGTGGGGGGTTTTAATTTATGTAGGGGGCCTCTAGGCCCCCAAGCCCCGGGGACCGCCACCCCCGGGGCTTTATTTAAAAATGATGGCGGGAGGGCTCTGAGCCCTCCCGCAGCCCCGGGGACCGCCACCTCCCCGGGCTTCTTTTTTTTAAAAACCTGTGTGGGGGCTCCAGCCCCCACATGCCCCGGGACCGCCACCTCCCGGGGCACTAAACATTTAAATATGGGGGTCCGTTACGGACTCCCAAGCCCCGGGGACCACCACCTCCCCGGGGCTGTGCACTGAATGGGAGGGGGTCGCGCGGCCCCCTCCTGGAGCCCTTGATGGCCCTGGGGACCACCACCCCCAGGGCCGGCTCCTGCAGTGTCCCGGGGTGCCTACCCCCGGGACACTGCTGTTTGCTATGACAGGACGGGAGCCTCGCGGCTCCCGTCCTGTCATAGCAAACTTGGTTTGCATTTTGAAAGAGAGAGCAGGAAACCTGCCTCTCTTTCAAAATGCAAACCAATTGCTTTTCCACATGGGGAGCAGCATGTTAGCTGCTCCCCATGTGGAAAAGCAATGCCGGCTTCCGCAGGAGGCTGGGAGTCGGCTGGGACTGTGGGGGATTGGGGACCCCCCACAGTCTCCAACGTGAGGCCAGGCCCCGGGGATGGGGTCCCCGGGGCCATAGTGGCCCGGGAGGGGGCCACGCAGCCCCCTCCCCAAAGTTCAAATTTAAAAAAAAAAAATAAGGGAAAGGCCGGCCCCGGGGGATGGGGTCCCCGGGGCCTTAAATGGCCTGAGGAGGGGGCCACGCAGCCCCCTCCAAATAAAAAAATAAAAAATCGAGGCCATGCCCCGGGGATGGGGTCCCCGGGGCCAATACAGGCCCAGGGAAGGGGGCCACGCGGCTCCCTTCCCGTTTTTTTTTTTTTAAATTAACAAAAAAAAAATACTCAGGCCCCGGGGGATGGGGTCCCCGGGGCCAAAAGTGGGCAAGGGAAGGGGGCCACGCAGCCCCCTCCCATTAAAAAAAAAAACAAAAAAAAAACGACCGGCATCGTGCCGAAGGCCCCGCCACCCTCCCTGCAGTACTCTGCAAACGCGCCCTGGCGCGTTTGCAGAGGGGGAACGAATCCCCTTGAATACTGGGGTCCTGGGGCCAACTAGCCCACCAGGAACCTCCAGTATGCGCCAGGGGCTGCCTTGCAGAGACGTGTACATAGGCCACGCCCTTTTTACACCTCTCTGCAACGCAGCTCTGTGGCGCTTTTGGAGGTATATGGTGGGCTAGTTGGACTCCAGGGACCCTCAGGATTCAAGGGGACTTAATCCCCCAACTTAAAACGCGCCACAGGGCGCGTTTGCACAGTGGTGAAGGGAGGGGCGGGGCTTCATGTGACATGTGTGTAAACAGGCCCCGTGGCGCGTTTTAAGATGGGGATTAAATCCCCTTCAATCCTGAGGGTCTGGGGCCAACTAGCCCAACAGGTACATCCAGAAAGCGCACAGAGCTGCGTTGCAGAGAGGTGTAAAAAGGGGTGTGGCCTCTCTACACGTCTCTGCAACGCAGCCTCTGGCGCATACTGGAGGTTCATGGTGGGCTAGTTGGCCCCTAGGGAACCTCATGATTCAAGGGGACTTAATCCCCAACTTAAAACGCGCCACGGGGCGCGTTTGCACAGATGTCACCTCAGGCTCCGCCCCTCCCTTCACCATTGTGCAAATATTCCTCTAAAATCTGCCTTACTACGAATTCCGATTTACTCACCTGTTATCAGGAGAGACCTCAGTGCTGCATCTTTCAGCCCAGTACTGGTCCTGAAAAGTAATTTTAACCGTACTTACCGGTAACTTGAATTTCCTTCATAGGCTAACATTGACTGGTTTCACTTGGAAATTCTTCTAAGTGTGGAGTTTTGGAACTTTAAAATATTCCTCTAAAATCAGCCGAAATACGAATTCCGATTTACTCACCTGTTATCAGGAGAGACCTCAGTGCTGTATCTTTCAGCCCAGTACTGGTCCTGAAAAGTAATTTTAACCGTACTTACCAGTAACTTGAATTTCCTTCCATAGGCTAACATTGACTGGTTTCACTTGGAAATTCTTCTAAGTGTGGAGTTTTGGAACTTTAAAATATTCCTCTAAAATCAGCCGAAATACGAATTCCGATTTACTCACCTGTTATCAGGAGAGACCTCAGTGCTGTATCTTTCAGCCCAGTACTGATCCTCAAAAGTAATTTTAACCGTACTTACCAGTAACTTGAATTTCCTTCCATAGGATATCATTGCCTGCTTTTTGCTGAAAAGTTTCTAAGTGTTGATTTTTGAAACATACAAATATTCCTCTAAAATCAGCCGAAATACGAATTCCGATTTACTCACCTGTTATAAGGAGAGACCTCAGTGCTGTATCTTTCAGCCCAGTACTGGTCCTGAAAAGTAATTTTAACCGTACTTACCAGTAACTTGAATTTCCTTCCATAGGCTAACATTGACTGGTTTCACTTGGAAATTCTTCTAAGTGTGGAGTTTTGGAACTTTAAAATATTCCTCTAAAATCAGCCGAAATACGAATTCCGATTTACTCACCTGTTATCAGGAGAGACCTCAGTGCTGCATCTTTCAGCCCAGTACTGATCCTCAAAAGTAATTTTAACCGTACTTACCAGTAACTTGAATTTCCTTCCATAGGATATCATTGCCTGCTTTTTGCTGAAAAGTTTCTAAGTGTTGATTTTTGAAACATACAAATATTCCTCTAAAATCAGCCGAAATCCGAATTCTGATTTACTCACCTGTTATCAGGAGAGACCTCAGTGCTGCATCTTTCAGCCCAGTACTGGTCCTGAAAAGTAATTTTAACCGTACTTACCGGTAACTTGAATTTCCTTCATAGGCTAACATTGACTGGTTTCACTTGGAAATTCTTCTAAGTGTGGAGTTTTGGAACTTTAAAATATTCCTCTAAAATCAGCCGAAATACGAATTCCGATTTACTCACCTGTTATCAGGAGAGACCTCAGTGCTGTATCTTTCAGCCCAGTACTGGTCCTGAAAAGTAATTTTAACCGTACTTACCAGTAACTTGAATTTCCTTCCATAGGCTAACATTGACTGGTTTCACTTGGAAATTCTTCTAAGTGTGGAGTTTTGGAACTTTAAAATATTCCTCTAAAATCAGCCGAAATACGAATTCCGATTTACTCACCTGTTATCAGGAGAGACCTCAGTGCTGCATCTTTCAGCCCAGTACTGATCCTCAAAAGTAATTTTAACCGTACTTACCAGTAACTTGAATTTCCTTCCATAGGATATCATTGCCTGCTTTTTGCTGAAAAAGTTTCTAAGTGTTGATTTTTGAAACATACAAATATTCCTCTAAAATCAGCCGAAATCCGAATTCTGATTTACTCACCTGTTATCAGGAGAGACCTCAGTGCTGCATCTTTCAGCCCAGTACTGGTCCTGAAAAGTAATTTTAACCGTACTTACCAGTAACTTGAATTTCCTTCCATAGGCTAACATTGACTGGTTTCACTTGGAAATTCTTCTAAGTGTGGAGTTTTGGAACTTTAAAATATTCCTCTAAAATCAGCCGAAATACGAATTCCGATTTACTCACCTGTTATCAGGAGAGACCTCAGTGCTGCATCTTTCAGCCCAGTACTGATCCTCAAAAGTAATTTTAACCGTACTTACCAGTAACTTGAATTTCCTTCCATAGGATATCATTGCCTGCTTTTTGCTGAAAAAGTTTCTAAGTGTTGATTTTTGAAACATACAAATATTCCTCTAAAATCAGCCGAAATACGAATTCCGATTTACTCACCTGTTATCAGGAGAGACCTCAGTGCTGTATCTTTCAGCCCAGTACTGGTCCTGAAAAGTAATTTTAACCGTACTTACCAGTAACTTGAATTTCCTTCCATAGGCTAACATTGACTGGTTTCACTTGGAAATTCTTCTAAGTGTGGAGTTTTGGAACTTTAAAATATTCCTCTAAAATCAGCCGAAATACGAATTCCGATTTACTCACCTGTTATCAGGAGAGACCTCAGTGCTGCATCTTTCAGCCCAGTACTGATCCTCAAAAGTAATTTTAACCGTACTTACCAGTAACTTGAATTTCCTTCCATAGGATATCATTGCCTGCTTTTTGCTGAAAAGTTTCTAAGTGTTGATTTTTGAAACATACAAATATTCCTCTAAAATCAGCCGAAATCCGAATTCTGATTTACTCACCTGTTATCAGGAGAGACCTCAGTGCTGCATCTTTCAGCCCAGTACTGGTCCTGAAAAGTAATTTTAACCGTACTTACCGGTAACTTGAATTTCCTTCATAGGCTAACATTGACTGGTTTCACTTGGAAATTCTTCTAAGTGTGGAGTTTTGGAACTTTAAAATATTCCTCTAAAATCAGCCGAAATACGAATTCCGATTTACTCACCTGTTATCAGGAGAGACCTCAGTGCTGCATCTTTCAGCCCAGTACTGATCCTCAAAAGTAATTTTAACCGTACTTACCAGTAACTTGAATTTCCTTCCATAGGATATCATTGCCTGCTTTTTGCTGAAAAGTTTCTAAGTGTTGATTTTTGAAACATACAAATATTCCTCTAAAATCAGCCGAAATCCGAATTCTGATTTACTCACCTGTTATCAGGAGAGACCTCAGTGCTGCATCTTTCAGCCCAGTACTGGTCCTGAAAAGTAATTTTAACCGTACTTACCGGTAACTTGAATTTCCTTCATAGGCTAACATTGACTGGTTTCACTTGGAAATTCTTCTAAGTGTGGAGTTTTGGAACTTTAAAATATTCCTCTAAAATCAGCCGAAATACGAATTCCGATTTACTCACCTGTTATCAGGAGAGACCTCAGTGCTGTATCTTTCAGCCCAGTACTGGTCCTGAAAAGTAATTTTAACCGTACTTACCAGTAACTTGAATTTCCTTCCATAGGCTAACATTGACTGGTTTCACTTGGAAATTCTTCTAAGTGTGGAGTTTTGGAACTTTAAAATATTCCTCTAAAATCAGCCGAAATACGAATTCCGATTTACTCACCTGTTATCAGGAGAGACCTCAGTGCTGCATCTTTCAGCCCAGTACTGATCCTCAAAAGTAATTTTAACCGTACTTACCAGTAACTTGAATTTCCTTCCATAGGATATCATTGCCTGCTTTTTGCTGAAAAAGTTTCTAAGTGTTGATTTTTGAAACATACAAATATTCCTCTAAAATCAGCTGAAATCCGAATTCTGATTTACTCACCTGTTATCAGGAGAGACCTCAGTGCTGCATCTTTCAGCCCAGTACTGGTCCTGAAAAGTAATTTTAACCGTACTTACCAGTAACTTGAATTTCCTTCCATAGGCTAACATTGACTGGTTTCACTTGGAAATTCTTCTAAGTGTGGAGTTTTGGAACTTTAAAATATTCCTCTAAAATCAGCCGAAATACGAATTCCGATTTACTCACCTGTTATCAGGAGAGACCTCAGTGCTGTATCTTTCAGCCCAGTACTGATCCTCAAAAGTAATTTTAACCGTACTTACCAGTAACTTGAATTTCCTTCCATAGGATATCATTGCCTGCTTTTTGCTGAAAAGTTTCTAAGTGTTGATTTTTGAAACATACAAATATTCCTCTAAAATCAGCCGAAATACGAATTCCGATTTACTCACCTGTTATCAGGAGAGACCTCAGTGCTGTATCTTTCAGCCCAGTACTGGTCCTGAAAAGTAATTTTAACCGTACTTACCAGTAACTTGAATTTCCTTCCATAGGCTAACATTGACTGGTTTCACTTGGAAATTCTTCTAAGTGTGGAGTTTTGGAACTTTAAAATATTCCTCTAAAATCAGCCGAAATACGAATTCCGATTTACTCACCTGTTATCAGGAGAGACCTCAGTGCTGCATCTTTCAGCCCAGTACTGATCCTCAAAAGTAATTTTAACCGTACTTACCAGTAACTTGAATTTCCTTCCATAGGATATCATTGCCTGCGTTTTGCTTGAAAAGTTTCTAAGTGTTGAGTTTTGAAACATACAAATATTCCTCTAAAATCAGCCGAAATCCGAATTCTGATTTACTCACCTGTTATCAGGAGAGACCTCAGTGCTGCATCTTTCAGCCCAGTACTGGTCCTGAAAAGTAATTTTAACCGTACTTACCAGTAACTTGAATTTCCTTCCATAGGCTAACATTGACTGGTTTCACTTGGAAATTCTTCTAAGTGTGGAGTTTTGGAACTTTAAAATATTCCTCTAAAATCAGCCGAAATACGAATTCCGATTTACTCACCTGTTATCAGGAGAGACCTCAGTGCTGCATCTTTCAGCCCAGTACTGGTCCTGAAAAGTAATTTTAACCGTACTTACCGGTAACTTGAATTTCCTTCATAGGCTAACATTGACTGGTTTCACTTGGAAATTCTTCTAAGTGTGGAGTTTTGGAACTTTATAATATTCCTCTAAAATCAACCAAAGTACGAATTCCAATTTACTCACCTGTTATCAGGAGAGAACCCAGTGCTGCATCTTTTAGCCCAGCACTGACCCTGAAAAGTAATTTTAACCGTACTTACCAGTAACTTATATTTTCTTCCATAGGAATCCATTGTCTGGTTTTCAGCAGAAAAGTTTCAAGTGTCGATTTTCACAAACTACAAATATTCCTTAAAAATCGCCTGTATGACTTAAACGCATTCTTTCAACTGTTTACAGGAGATGCACCAGTGCTGGATCCAGGATCCAACACTGAGTAAGAAAAAGTAACGATAACAGTTTTTACCTGCTAAGTGAATTTCCTTCCATAGGATAACATTGGTGATTCTATGAGAAAAAGTTTCTAAGTGTCAACTTTTAAAATACAATAATATTCCTTAAAAATCACGACTGTAACCAAAACGCTTTTACTCAACTATTTACAGGAGATGTACCAGGACTGAATCTAGGATCCAGTCCTGTGGTTAGAAAAGTAATCCATAAAGTAACTAATTGCATTTAACTAGAAATTCACATTGAGCTGAATGTTGCATTGTGTTTGAAAATGTGTTGCCCATTGCAACAACTGTAACTACTGTACTTAAAAGTCTATTGCCTATGTGCAAAGTATTTAAACTAAAGTAATTCATTCTGAGAAAGTATTTTTTGTAATGTAATGTATAATGTAATTACAATGTAATTTAAAAAATAAAATATGTAAAAAAATTGTTTCTAAAAATGTAGTAAATCAGTATGAAAAAAATTAATATAACAATTAATACATTTAAAAATTGTCATTTACAAAACCTTTGAAATTCACTGAAAAACCGTAGGTTTCAGACATGTTATAGTTAGGAATTAGCATTTAAAAAACCTTTGAAATTCACTGAAAAAACCATAGGTTTCAGATATGTTATAGTTAGAAATTAGCATTTAAAAACCTTTGAAATTCACTGAAAAAACCATAGGTTTTAGGGACAGTTATAGTTAGTTGGACATTTTACTCGTACAAAACCCGTGAAATTCCCCGTTATAGTTAGTTCAGCTAACTATAACTCACGCCCGCAATGCACTGCTGATGACGTCACATATTACATCACTCATGACATGGTCAGTGACATCACTGATGACATCACTGATGACATCTCAAATGACATCACTGATGACATCATCCACGTGATAATCTGATGCAGCTCTTCACACCCTAATATAACCTTTGATACACCCAATCTAAATTACAGACTGCCATTCGCAAAACCATAGACACTCCAACACCAATAACTACATACCCACTCACTGATTCTTAGGTCTACACACACACATCCACTCACTCACCCGTACAGTCACTCATACTTATGGTCACTCAGTACAGGACTATCATATGCACTCTTACTCCTATATAGACACTCAAACACCGCCACTCATCCATAGAGGTACTCACACACCTAGTCAGTCATGCAAATAATTAAACACACTGCCATTTACTCACCTATACAGTTATACACACACCAGCTCACTTAATCATACAAATACTAGCACATTGTTACGCTCTTATATAATCACTGATACAAGCACACACTCATCCATACAGCCACTATCACAATCACTCACTCTCGCTTATAGCTATTTATATACTCCAACACACATATATACTGCCTTTCACATATGTAGTTACTCACACATGTACCACTGGGACATACATTCACTCACTAACACACTCTTACACACACTTACCCACCCATACAGTCTATCACAGATGCACTCTTGAAACCATCCACCCAGTGAATCACCCACTCACACATCTATGCACAGTCGCACACACCCCATCCACACAAACACTCAGGCACCCATACAGATACTCAGACAACAAATCAATAACTCTTATAGACACTCATGTAGCTATTCACAAACCCATGCAGCCACTTACACAGCAACAGACAGACGGATACAGACATTCACCCAGTTTAGTCACTAACCCATGCATTCAGTAAGATACGTTAAATCACTCACTTATAGAGTCAGTCACGCACCTACTAAATCATCCATACAGACACTTACACACCCACTCATTCTTCAATACGTCTTTTCCTATATATATTAAAAATATTTAAACTTTACAGAAACACACAGTCACTGGATGATGTCATCAGTGATGTCATTTGAGATGTCATCAGTGATGTCATCAGTGATGTCACTGACCATGTCATGAGTGATGTAATATGTGACGTCATCAGCAGTGCATTGCGGGGCGCGAGTTATAGTTAGCTGAACTAACTATAACGGGGAATTTCACGGGTTTTGTACGAGTAAAATGTCCAACTAACTATAACTGTCCCTAAAACCTATGGTTTTTCAGTGAATATATATATATATTCACTGAAAAACCATAGGTTTCAGGGCGTTATAGTTAGTTGGACATTTCACTTGTACAAAACCATAGAAATTCCCCCGTTACAGTTAGTTCAGCTAACTATAACTCGCGCGCCAGCAATGCACTGCTGATGACGTCACATATTACATCACTCATGACATGGTCAGTGACATCACTCATGACATCACTGATGACATCTCAAATGACATCACTGATGACATCACTGATGACATCATCCTTGTGATAGAGTGGCAGACCTCCTCTCACCCTAATATAACCTTTGATACACACACTTAAAAATACAAACTAACATTTTCAAAACAATGGACATACCAATACCAGTTACAACACACCTATTCAGTAATTCCAAGATCTACACACACATCCACTCATTCACCAACAGTCCCTATACAGTCACTCATACATGTACTCACTCATCATATGTACTCATACACCTATACATCCTGTTACACACCGCCACTCATCCATAGAGTTACTCACACACATAGTCACACATGCAAACAAAGTATCAAACATCCATTTACTTGCATATACAGTTATACACACACTACCACACTTACTTCTACAGAAACTTACACATACTTACTCTCTTAAACAATCACTTATAGAAACACCTACTTATTTGTACAGGAACTCTTCCAATCTCTCACTCTCACATATACTCACTTATATACACCAATACTCACATATACTAGTTTAAAACATATGTAGTTACTCATAAAGACACTATTGAGACAATCATTCACTCACTAACACACCCATACACATACTCATCCACCTATACAGTCCTGCACACATGCTGTCTTCAACACATACAAACAGTGAGTCACTCATTCATGCATCTATGCACTAAGTAATACCCCCACCGAACCATACAGACACTCAGACACTCATACTGATACTCAAAAAACCAACTAATAACCCATATAGACACTCATGTAGCTACTCACCAACCCATGCAGCCACTTATACACAAAGTGAGAGACTGATACAGATATTTTCATATTTAAACATTACTCACTAACCCATGTATTCACTAAGATACACTTAGTCAGTTATACAATCAATTTTACAAAACAAAATCATCCATTTAGACACTTATATACCCATTTATTCTTCCATCGACCTTGAGATATACATATATAAAACATATTTAATTTTCAGAAAAACACACATTCACTGGATGATGTCATCAGTGATGTCATCAGTGATGTCATTTGAGATGTCATCAGTGATGTCATGAGTGATGTCACTGACCATGTCATGAGTGATGTAATATGTGACATCATCAGCAGTGCATTGCGGGAGCACGCGAGTTATAGTTAGCTGAACTAACTATAACAGGGGAATTTCTGTGGTTTTGTACGAGTGAAATGTCCAACTAACTATAACGCCCCTGAAACCTATGGTTTTTTCAGTGAATTTCTAAGGTTTTTAAATGCTAATTTCTAACTATAACGTGCCTGAAACCTATGGTTTTTTCAGTGAATTTCTAAGGTTTTTTAAATGCTAATTTCTAACTATAACGTGCCTGAAACCTATGGTTTTTTCAGTGAATATATATATATTTATTATACTATGTATACATGTGAAAATGTCTCGGTCCCCTGTTTGCCTCGGTGGCACGGAAAAAATGGGTGGAACTGACGTCAGCACGCCGACGAGGTTCTCTTATGGCTCCGATGACGTCATACGGTGTCGCGAGCGGAGCCGTGCTATTGTGACGTCCTCGTTTCCATGGAATGCTGGTGCAGGGGATATTCACCTAAGTGTTCAGGCTAGTCCTTTGGGAGCAACTGTTTATGTTGCCACTCCAGAAACCGAAACCAGTGATCCGAGGGCAGAGGCCCTGCAGATGGCACACGAGGTGGGGTGCCCAGTCGCGTGCACCGGCGGGGCAGCGAGTGACAAGCACCACAACCCACAAAAAGGTAACGAGGGCACTGAATAACACAGGATCTTCTCTTTGTATCTGGCAGGAACAACGAAGTTAAAATGCCCTAGTACCAAAATGTAGAATTAGTGCTACAACGGTCTTCAAGAGGACCTGTGATGCCGCTTCTGCCTCCCGTACCCTGGAGGTGGCACATGGGTCACGCGGTACGGTCATACTGCGGTGGGACGCACACTCGTTGACCTCTCATGGCACTGCTCCACACTTCAGGGAGGACGCTTTCCATTAGCTATGTTTTCTGATGACATGTCGCGCCGGCCCCGTCCAACAACAGAACTCCTTTAGATCCAAACAGACTCTTCCACTCTCTCACCGGAAGTGAAACCAGGCCACGCGGACACTTTCACAATACAACAGCCGGGAATGCACTTTTCGGTAAAAAAACACATTCCTTCCTCCTAATTAATCAAATAAACGTCTCACTGAAGAACAGGGGCCAGCTTCGATCGGTAAACAGCCGTTACAACGACTTTTTACTTTGTGATACCATTACAACGCATGCATTACCATGCATGCGTTGTACATCACGAAGTCATTACTACGCATTTTTAGAACGCATGGTCATTTACCACGCATGCCTTTACAACTAATTTTGTTGTAAAGGTATGTATGGTAAATGACCATGCGTTCTAAAAACATGTAGACGATCCATGTCGTTGTAAGGAAACAGAGGCTGTTCCGTTTCCTCACAACGACGTGCACCGCCCCTCAGAGACGACGTGAAGCAGGAACCATGAGGAGAGAGGAACCACGAGGAGTGAGAGGTAAGGGGGATTGGGCATGGGGTGGGGGTTCTTTTCTAGGGTTTAGGGTAGTGCAGTGGTGTTTGGGTGGTGTAGGGGTCGTGCTGGGGGTAGTGTTTTAGGGTTTAGGGTAGTGCAGTGGTGTTTGGGTAGTGTAGGGGGTCGTGCTGGGGGTAGTGTTTTAGGGTTTAGGGTAGTGCAGTAGTGTAGGAGGTCGTGCTGGGGGTAGTGTTTTAGGCTTTAGGGTAGGGTAGTGTAGGGGGTTGTGCTGGGTTAGTGTTTTAGGGTTTAGGGTAGTGCAGTGGTGTTTGAGTAGTGTAGGGGGTCATGCTGGTGGTAGTGTTTTAGGGTTTAGGGTAGTGCAGTGGTGTTTGTGTAGTGTAGGGGGTCATACTGGGGGTAGTGTTTTATGGTTTAGGGTAGTGCAGTGGTGTTTGGGTAGTGTAGGGGGTCGTGCTGGGGTAGATTTAGGGTTTAGGGTAGTGCAGTGGTGTTTGGGTAGTGTAGGGAGTCGTGCTGGGGGTAGTGTTTTAGGGTTTAGGGTAGTGCTGTGGTGTTTGTGTAGTATAGGGGGTTGTGCTGGGGGTAGTGTTTTAGGGTTTATGTTAGTGCAGTGGTGTTTGGGTAGTGTAGGGGTAGTGCTGGGGTAGTGTTTTAGGGTTTAGGGTAGTGCAGTGGTATTTGTGTAGTGTAGGGGGTAGTGCTGGGGGTAGTGTTTTAAGGTTTAGGGTAGTGCAGTGGTGTTTGGGTAGTGTAGGGGTTCATGCTGGGGGTAGTGTTTTAGGGTTTAGGGTATGGCAGTGGTGTTTGGGTAGTGTAGGGGGTCGTGCTGGGAGTCGATTTAGGGTTTAGGGTAGTGCAGTGGTGTTTGTGTTGTGAGGGGGTCATGCTGGGGGTAGTGTTTTAGGGTTTAGAGTAATGCAGTGGTGTTTGTATAGTGTAGGGGGTTTAGGGTAGTGCAGTGGTGTTTGTGTAGTGTAGGGGGTCATGCTGGGGGTTGTGTTTTAGGGTTTAGGGTAGGGCAGTGGTGTTTGTGTAGTGTAGGGGGTTGTGTTTTAGGTTTAGGGTAGTGCAGTGGTGTTTGTGTAGTGTAGGGGGTCATGCTGTGGGTAGTGTTTTAGGGTTTAGGGTAGTGCAGTGGTGTTTGGGTAGTGTAGGGGGTCGTGCTGAGGGTAGTGTATTAGGGTTTAGGGTAGTGCAGTGGTGTTTGTGTAGTGTGGGAGGTCATGCTGGGGGTAGATTTAGGGTTTAGTGTAGTGCAGTGGTGTTTAGGTAGTGTAGGGAGTCGTGCTGGGGGTAGTGTTTTAGGGTTTAGGGTAGTCCAGTGGTGTTTGTGTAGTGTAGGAGTCGTGCTGGGGGTAGTGTTTTAGGGTTTAGGGTAGTGCAGTGGTGTTTGGGTAGTGTAGGGGGTCATGCTGGGGTAGTGTTTTAGGTTTATGGTAGTGCAGTGGTGTTTGTGTAGTATAGGGGTCATGCTGGGGGTAGTGTTTTAGGGTTTAGGGTAGTGCAATGGTGTTTGTGTAGTGTAGGGGGTAGTGTTTTAGGGTTTAGGGTAGTGCAGTGGTGAATGTGTACTGTAGGGGGTCGTGCTGGGTTCTAGTGTTTTAGGGTTTAGGGTAGTGCAGTGGTGTTTGGGTAGTGTAGGGGTCAACCAACATGAATTTGTCGTTGTGTGATGTAACCAATGCTCATGTAAAGAACTCCAATACCTGACCAGTCTGCACTATATAAAACTGCAAAAACCAAAAAATAAAAAGTGTTTTGCACACTTCTGTCATTGGGCTATACGTGGGCTACCTCTGGGTGATATTTGTGCTACATTTGGGCTCTTTTTCTCTGGTGGCCATCTTGGGAGACTTATTTGTTATGAAGTTTCCTAATTTCCTCATTTACTACAGTCTCCTCAGTAGGAAATGCTTTCTGTTTTTACTTTGATTCCATCAAGAAGGCATTCAGATGTGTCACACATTTGCCAAAAATTCAGAATGTTAGCACTCTAGTTGTTCATTAGATCACTGTAGTAAAGCTACTGCTCAGCAAGGAGTTAACTGGAAGTCTACTGCTGGTATTGAAAGTGATTGTTTCAGTCTGCATGTCAGAATTTTCTAATGAAATAGAAGAGGATTTGAGATCTCACTTAAAACATGCCCTAAATTTTCTTTTGCAGCACTAACCATAATTTCTATGGCAAAATGAACCCCTCATTTTGTTCCTTTTTAAATTAAATGTTTTAAGTGTTACCAGTTTATTCCAATCAAGATGGCTTCAGGTGTGCCATACTTTTGTCATAAGTAAGGCTGTTAGCACTCTAGTTGTTCTTTAGAACACTCTGGGAAGCTGCAGTAGAACACAAAGGCATCAACTGACAGGCTGCTCCTGTTGAAATATAACAGGAAGATATTTGAGATCACACTTGAAACATGTCCTAATTTTCTTTCTACAGCACTAACCATAATTTCTATGACAAAATGAACCCCATCATTTTGTTCCTTTTTAAATTAAATGTGTTAAGTGTTACCAGTTTATTCCAATCAAGATGGCTTCAGGTGTGCCATACTTTTGTCATAAGTAAGGCTGTTAGCACTCTAGTTGTTCTTTAGAACACTCTGGGAAGCTGCTGTAGAACACAAAGGAATCAACTGACAGTCTCTGCCATTGTTGGATGTACATGTTTTACTGAGAATGTCAGACTTCATTCTCACATGACTGAGAAAGATAATGTGAATTTACAGAAAATATGCTCTCATTTTAGCTTCTGGAGCACCTTTCAAAACTGTATGGGACAAGCATGTGAAAATAGTTTTCTCTCAAACATGATTCATGATATCCCAGCAGAAGGTTTTTCACAGGGTAAAATCACCTTAGAACACACCACAATTCCTGAAATTAGTATGGTACCATCAACAAATGAATTCTAATGTAACTAAAGTCTGTTATCACCCTTTATAGTTGGAAATTCTTCTAAGTGTCGATTTTTGAAACTTTATAATATTCCTCTAAAATCAGCCGAAATACTAATTCCGATTTACTCACCTGTTATCAGGAGAGACCTCAGTGCTGCATCTTTCAGCCCAGTACTGGTCCTGAAAAGTAATTCTAACCGTACTTACCAGTAACTTGAATTTCCTTCCATAGGCTAACATTGACTGGTTTCACTTGGAAATTCTTCTAAGTGTGCAGTTTTGGAACTTTATAATATTCCTCTAAAATCAGCCGAAATACGGATTCCGATTTACTCACCTGTTATCAGGAGAGACCTCAGTGCTGCATCTTTCAGCCCAGTACTGATCCTGAAAAGTAATTTTAACCGTACTTACCAGGAACTTGAATTTCCTTCCATAGGCTAACATTGACTGGTTTCACTTGGAAATTCTTCTAAGTGTGCAGTTGTGGAACTTTATAATATTCCTCTAAAATCAGCCGAAATACTTAATTCTGATTTACTCACCTGTTATCAGGAGAGACCTCAGTGCTGCATCTTTCAGCCCAGTACTGATCCTGAAAAGTAATTTTAACCGTACTTACCAGGAACTTGAATTTCCTTCCATAGGCTAACATTGACTGGTTTCACTTGGAAATTCTTCTAAGTGTGGAGTTTTGGAACTTTATAATATTCCTCTAAAATCAGCCGAACTACGAATTCCGATTTACTCACCTGTTATCAGGAGAGAACCCAGTGCTGCATCTTTTAGCCCAGCACTGACCCTGAAAAGTAATTCTAACCGTACTTACCAGTAACTTGTATTTCCTTCCATAGGAATCCATTGTCTGGTTTTCAGCAGAAAAGTTTCAAAGTGTCAATTTTCACAAACTACAAATATTCCTTAAAAATCGCCTGTATGACTTAAACGCATTCTTTCAACTGTTTACAGGAGATGCACCAGTGCTGGATCCAGGATCCACCACTGAGTAGGAAAAAGTAACGATAACACTACTTACCTGCTAAGTGAATTTCCAGCCATAGGATAACATTGGTGATTCTATGTGAAAAAGTTTCTAAGTGTCAACTTTTAAAATATAATAATATTCCTTAAAAATCAGTACTGTAACCAAAACGCTTTTACTCAACTGTTTACAGGAGATGTCCCAGGACTGAATCTAGGATCCAGTCCTGTGGTTAGAAAAGTAATCCATAAAGTAACTAATTGCATTTAATCTTGAAATTCACATTGAGCTCAATGTTGCATTGTGTTTGAAATTGTGTTGCCTATTGCAACAACTGTAACTACTGTACTTAAAAGTCTATTGCCTATTTGCAAAGAATTTAAACTAAAGTAATTCATTCTGAGAAAGTATATTTTGTAATGTAATGTATAATGTAATTACAATGTAATTTAAAAAATAAATAGTTTAAAAAAATGTAGAAAATCAGTATCAAAAAAATAAATATAACAATTAATACATTTAAAAATTGTCATTTACAAAACCTTGGAAATTCACTGAAAAAACCATAGGTTTCAGACATGTTATAGTTAGGAATTAGCATTTAAAAAACCTTTGAAATTCACTGAAAAAACCATAGGTTTCAGGCACGTTATAGTTAGAAATTAGCATTTAAAAAACCTTTGAAATTCACTGAAAAACCATAGGTTTCAGACACGTTATAGTTAGAAATTTGCATTTAAAAACCTTTGAAATTCACTGAAAAAACCATAGGTTTTAGGGACAGTTATAGTTAGTTGGACATTTCACTCGTATAAAACCATAGAAATTCCCCGTTATAGTTAGTTCAGCTAACTATAACTCGCGCTCCGCAATGCACTGCTGATGATGTAACATATTACATCACTCATGACATGGTCAGTGACATCACTGATGACATCACTGATGACATCTCAAATGACATCACTGATGACATCACTGATGACATCATCCAGTGACTGTGTGTTTCTGTAAAGTTTAAATATGTTTAATATATATAGGGAAAGGCGTATTGAAGAATGAGTGGGTGTATAAGTGTCTGAATGGATGATTTAGTACGTGAGTGACTGACTACAAGTGAGTGATTAAACGTATCTTACTGAATGCATGGGTTAGTGACTAAACTGTGTGAATGTCTGTATCAGAAACAAGTGCGCAAAGCGCAAAAAGGGGGCAGGGTAGAAACACCCTGACCCCCTAGGTCTGCTCAGGGGGTCCCACAAGGACCCCCTGGGCAGAAAAAAGCATTTTTTTTTTAAAATCGGCGGGATGCGCTTAGGGTGCGCGGATCTCGCCGAGAAAAAAAAAAGACACAAGTGCGCAAAACGCACAAAGGGGGCAGGGTAGAAACACCCTGACCCCCTAGGTCTGCTCCCGCCGATAAAAAAAAAATCGAAGCGCGGTCTCCCGCGCTTCGATGCTAATTTGCCCCCGGGTGGGCCAAGTCCCGGGGGCATGGGGGTGGGTTTATATTTAATGTGGGGCCTCTATGTCCTCCAAGCCCGGGGAGCGCCACCCCCGGGGCTTTAAAATAAATGGTGCGGGAGGGCTCTCGGCCCTCCCGCAGCCCCGGGGACCACCACCCCCGGGGCTTCTTTATTTTATTTAAAAATTAACCTGTGTGGGGGCTCGTGCCCTCACACGCCCCGGGACCGCCACCTCCCGGGGCACTAAATATTTCAATATGGGGGTCCGTTACGGATCTCCGAGCCCCGGGGACCACCACCTCCCGGGGCTGTGCACAGGATGGGAGGGGGCCGCGCGGCCCCCTCCTGGAGCCCTCCATGGCCCTGGGGACCACCACCCCTAGGGCCGGCTCCTGCAGTGTCCAGGGGTGCCTACCCCGGGACACTGTAGTTTGTAATGACAGGACGGGAGCCTCGCGGCTCCCGTCCTGTCATTGCAAACTGCTTTGGATATTGGAAGAGAGAGCTCTGCTCCAATATCCAAGCACATTGCTTTTCCACACGGGGAGCTGCATGTTAGCAGCTCCCCATGTGGAAAGCAATGCCGGCTCCCGCAGGAGGCGGGGAGCCGGCATGGTCCGTGGGGAGTTGGGGTCCCCCACGGACCCCAAAGGATAGGGCCAGCCCCGGGGATGGGGTCCCCGGGCAACTAGTGGCCCGGGAAGGGAGCCACGCGGCCCGCCTCCCCAAAAATAATAAAAATTTAAATTAAAAATAAATAAATAAAGGCCGGTCCCGGGGGATGGGGTCCCGGGGCCTAAGGAGGCCTTAGGAGGGGGCCACGCAGCTCCCCTCCATGAAAAAATAAATACAAAATCAGGTGGCAATGACCCGGGGGATGGGGTCCCCGGGTCGAAATTGGCCATGGGAGGGGGGCCCACGCAATCCCCTTCCCGTACCTATTTTTAAAAAAATAAAAGGGGTCAGGCCCTGGGGGATGGAGTCCCCAGGGCCCAAAATAATTACAGAAGAGGGGCCACACAGCCCCCTTTTAAAAAAAATCCCCCAAAAAAATCCGGCATCGCGACGGAGGCCACGCCCCCTCCTTGTCAGCACTCTGCAAACGCGCCCCTGGCGCGCTTTGCAGAGGGGAACAATCCCCTGAATACTGGGGGTCCTGAGGCCAACTAGCCCACCAGGAACCTCCAGTATGCGCCAGGGGCTGCGTTGCAGAGAGGTGTTCTGAGACCACGCCCCTTTTACACCTCTCTGCAACGCAGCTCCGTGGCGCTTAATGGAGGTAGCTGGTGGGCTAGTTGCACCCCAGGGACCCTCAGGATTCAAGGGAGTTAATTCCCCGACTTAAAATGCGCCACGGGGCGCGTTTGCACAGTGGTGAAGGGAGGGGGCGGGGCCTGAGGTGACATGTGTGCAAACAGTTTAAAAAAATGTAGTAAATCAGTATTAAAAAAAAATAAATATAACAATTAATACATTTAAAAATTTTCATTTACAAAACCTTTGAAATTCACTGAAAAACCATAGGTTTCAGACATGTTATAGTTAGGAATTAGCATTTAAAAAACCTTTGAAATTCACTGAAAAAACCATAGGTTTCAGGCTTGTTATAGTTAGGAATTAGCATTTCAAAAACCTTTGAAATTCACTGAAAAAACCATAGGTTTCAGGCCTGTTATAGTTAGGGTTTAGCATTTAAAAAACCTTTGAAATTCACTAAAAAAACCATAGGTTTTAGGGAAAGTTATAGTTAGTTGGACATTGCACTCGTACAAAACCCGTGAAATTCCCCGTTATAGTTAGTTCAGCTAACTATAACTCGCGCCCGCAATGCACTGCTGATGACGTCACATATTACATCACTCATGACATGGTCAGTGACATCACTGATGACATCACTGATGACATCTCAAATGACATCACTGATGACATCATCCATGTGAGAATTTAATGCATCTTCTCACACCCTAATATAACTTTTGATACACCCACTCTAAATTACAGACTGCCATTCTCAAAACCATACACACTCCAATACCAATAAGTACATACCCACTCACTGATTCTTAGGTCTACACACACACACATCTACTCACTCACCCGTACAGTCACTCATACTTACAGTCACTCAGTACAGGACTATCATATGCACTCATACACCTATATAAACACTCACACAACGCAACTCATCCATAGAGGTACTCACACACCTAGTCAGTCATGCAAATAATTAATCACACTCCAATTTACTCACCTATACAGTTATACACACCAGCTCACTTACTCATAAAAATACTAGCACATTCTTACGCTCCTATGCAATCACTGATGCAAGCACACACTCATCCATATAGCCACTCTCACAATCACACACTCTCACTTATAGCCATTTATATACTCCAACACACATATATACTGCCTTTCACATATGTAGTTACTCACACATGTACCACTGAGATATACATTCAATCACTAACACACCCATACACACACTCACCCACCCATACAGTCCATCACAGACGCACTCTTGAAACCATGCACCCAGTGAATCACCCACTCACACATCTATGCACAGAGTCACACACACCCCACCCACACAAACACTGAGGCACCCATACAGATACTCAGAGAACCAATCCATAACCCATATAGACACTCATTTAGCTAGTCAGAAACCCATGCAGCTGCTTACACAACAACAGACAGACGGATACAGACATTCACACAGTTTAGTCACTCACCCATGCATCCAGTAAGATACGTTTAATCACTCACTTATAGACTCAGTCACGCACCTACTAAATCATCCATTCAGACGCTTATACACCCACTCATTCTTCAATATGCCTTTCCCTATATATATTAAACATATTTAAACTTTACACAAACACACAGTCACTGGATGATGTCATCAGTGATGTCATCAGTGATGTCATTTGAGATGTCATCAGTGATGTCATCAGTGATGTCACTGACCATGTCATGAGTGATGTAATATGTGACGTCATCAGCAGTGCATTGCGGGGCGCGAGTTATAGTTAGCTGAACTAACTATAACGGGGAATTTCACGGGTTTTGTACGAGTGCAATGTCCAACTAACTATAACTTTCCCTAAAACCTATGGTTTTTTTCAGTATATATATATATATATTTATATATATATATATATATATTAGGAAAATAATTGGTGTTTGGGAATAATAAATATACTATTCTCTCTCCAGTTTATGGAACAGTGGAGAAACTGTAGGACTTTGGAGGTGTTAAATTTATTATTCCCACTCCAAAGAGCGCAACAGTAGGGAAAGTATCGGACTTCAGAGGGGTAATATTTACTACTCTTACTTCAGTCTGTGCAACAGTTAAGAAACCATTGGACTTCAGAGAGGTAACATTTACTCTTCCAATCCAGTCTGTGCAACAGTAGGGAAAGCGTTGAACATCGGAGTGGCAAGATTTACTATTCCCACTCCAGTCTGTGCAACAGTAGAGAAAGCGCTTCGGAGGGGTAAGATTTACTATTCCCACTCCAGTTTGTGCAACAGTAGGGAAAGCGATGGACTTCGGAAGGGTTGCATTTACTATTCCCAGTCCAGTCTAAGCAACAGTAGGTAAACTACTTTGCTTCAAAACATTACATATTTATAAAATTTATAATAACCCTATTAATTTAGAAATAATATAGAACTCTTAATATAAACTTTATTACTTAAATTACATGCACAAAACCACAGAAATTCAACTGTTGATGTTATTTTAAGTAACTATAAACTTCGCCTTAAGGTAACTAATACTCACGCCAACTCCCTGCATGCATCTAACCCCACACCGCTCATGGCCTTCGACCATGCGCAGCGGGGGTTGGCCTTGGCCACGAGCAAGAACTTAGAATAATTTGTACTTTATGAAAGCAGAGCTTCAACTGGGTCTCCTGCTTTGTTTATATTTGTAAGTGCATATTGTTGTGATTTAATTTCTGTGAAATGAGCCTTGGTGCCAGAATGCATCCTGAGCTGCTTATTTATCGGACGAGAGCCCACAGTTTTGCGCAAAATGTCTACCCAACTGGAGTACTTTCTTCTATCTAATTTGTAAGTGCTACCTCGTTGGGTACATTTATAGTGCATGTTGTACACTACAGCTACGTAAAGGGCACCCAGGTAATGTCTCCAGTGACATTGTCTGCCCGTGGTTTTGGCAATGTGATTGCTCCTCGAGTGCAAGACTACAAAGTGCTGAATCTCCACCAAACAAGGGTTCTTCCTCTTAATGTCATGTAATAAGTGCTCTTTTGTTTGGTGGAGATGTGCGCATATTTCTCTGCTTAGGGGACATATGGGGAGACTGAATGCCCACGCAGTCCCTGCCGTCTCCCCGGGATCTGGCATTGCTCTCTGCATGCAGGAGCAATCCTTTCTTCTTTTTTCCTGCCCGCTTGACAGTGGGCAGGAAAACCGATTAAAAGTCTGCTCTCAGCAAGTGGGAGCAGTTTCCCTGCTCCTGCCCACTGAGAGCAGACTTACAGTTTGCACTCACTTGGCTGGAGCTGTCAAAGCTCCCGCCAAGCGAATGCAAACTGCTATCTCCAGAGGGTGGGCACCTTGGGAGATAGGGAACCGTCCCTGGGGGGTGGCAGTCAACAGAAACATTAGTGGCTCCAGGAGGGGAGTCATATGGCCTCCCTTCTTCTGTTTGCACAGGGCTGGCCCCATAAAGGTGGTGGTTGCCAGGGCCGTAAAAGCATTGGGAGGGGGGCAGTGCAGCAGCCCTCCCCCTTGTATAGTATCCATGCCCCTTCCTGCTTTTTTCTAAATTCATGGCCCTGAGGAAGTGGTGGTCCCTGGGGCCCTCAATCAGGGCCGGACTGAGAGCCAAAAGCAGCCCAGGCAAATTTTGTCAGACTAGCCAACTCACTGTCTAGATATTGAGTGACGGGAAGCATGAGACTACTGGCACAGTATAGCAGGTTTGAGGGGCTCCTCACTTATTTTATTTTAAACTGGGAAAAGAAGTTTGCATTTTACAATAAATGTTTCCTTCTATACTACCAATTTTTGCATCTCTATTCCCCACTCACTACTCCTTTCTTCTGCCTGCTCATTTTTTCACTCAATCCCTCACCTCCTATTCTCTAATCATATCATGTTCATGATTACTCCCTGGCCCCTCCTTTAATATGCTCCCTTCTTTCTTTTGCTGTCCTTTTACCACCCTTATTACTTCAATTTTCTTTCTCGCCCCCTTTTTCTCTGCCCGTCTCCTTTTCCTAGTTTCCTTCACAATCTTTCATCTTTTCCTCTTGTCAGTAATCCTCTCTCTGCCTTTGCTTTTTTGGATCTCCATTCCTTCTTCTTTCTTTCTTGCCATTTTTCTTGCTACCTTCCCTCTCTTACCACCCTTCTCTTCTTCCTTAGTACCTCTTTCTCAGCCCTACCTCCTCTCTATCTTCCTTCTAACCGCTTATGTTCTCTCCTCTGTTTTCCCCTCCATAAATCAGTGCACAGGTGACAGTGCATGATTTGCCTGTATTAGAGAAGTGGTGCCTACTCTTGCCTTAGAGTACAAGAAATTAGGGACTAAAAACACGTTGGTGCTGAGTTTATTTAAATGTGTACTTGGCTCATTTGGAGAGCAGAGTTCTCACACACAATGCAGCTCCCCCACAGAGCTTCTCATTGACTGGGCACTGTGCTGATTGGCTGCAAGAGCTGCCCAGTGCAGCTAGTCTCAGGCAGTTCCATTTGTCTGCTCTGAGGCTTGATTTTTCATTGCACTGGCTGCTGGAATTACTGTGTGCCGTCCAAGCCTTTAGTGAGAGTGGCCCCATAAGTGAACGTTGCCCCCCTGGCCTCCAGCCCACTGGGAAAATGCCCAATGCCTGGTATGGGCAATATGGCCCAGCCTTAATGGGCAATGAGGGGGGTCCATGCTGCCACCTCCTACTTTGTGAACAAACACCGGTGAGGTGGTGATCCACCAAGACTCTTTGGAGCCCATGGAGTGGGTCTGTGTGGGCCCCTCCTACATATAATTAAAGCCCCGGGAGATGGTGGTCCTCAGGGCACATTTAAGTGGGGCTGCATGTACCCCTCCCTTTCAATTCCTAATACGCTTGCCCCAGGACTTGGCCCACCCCGGGGCTTAAAAAAAACAAGCGCAGGAAACCACGCTTGTTTTTTTGCATTTTTCCCAGTATTTCCATGATTTTTTAAATGCTTTTTAGCCCTGGTGGGGACCCTGTGGGACCCCAGCACCAGAGCTAGGGGATCAGGGTATTCCTGCCCTGCCCCCTTTTCTTTTTTTAACTTCTTTTTGGGACTCGGCTAAGTCCAAGTCCCAAAATGGCTTTCAACACTTCCTGGTTGAAGTGTTGGCAGCCAATCAGATCTCAGCATGAGATCTCTGGGATACACAGAGGCTCCAGGTCCCCATATATACAAATGTGGTTTTCCTTTAATTAGTCAAAAACTACTGAATGGATTTACACCAAATAAAACAAAACATACTTTCTGGACCAAGAGCTAGCTTTTTGCCAAATTTGGTGTAATTCCGTCCAATGGTTCGGACTATAGTCATGTTCAAAATCCCTACGGGAAATTTGATTGGCGAAAACATGTTTTGCAACCCCCCTTTTTTCTCAGCCCCCACTTGACAAATCACCCCAAAACTTTGAAAACAGCAGCTGAAGTGAGTGGCTTAGTAATTTTGAAAATTTAGTAAAGATTCGTCAAACTGCACCAAAGTTATTAGCAAAACACAAAATGCTTTTCCGATTGAAACTAAGTTCAAACTATAACTACCTGCTGGTGAAACAAATAAACAATTTACAAAATTAATAAACTATGTAGTAATTCATTTTCAATTGAAAATTAACTGTTATTTAATTATTACTTGATTAACTTGCCAGCCCATACCCCAAGAAACTTAGCAACCCACACCTAAAATATAACTAATATAAATAAGTATAACAAAAATTACATAATTAATAATCAATTACATAACTAACTAACAATTAATAGTTTATTGTTGATTAATTATTACTTAACTAACTTCCCACCCTATAACCTTACAAACACAGCAACCAACACATAAAATATAACTAAAATAAATAAGTATAATACAATTTACACAATTGATAATAAATCACATATTTTATTAATAGTTAATAACTAATTGTTAATTATTACTTAGTTAGCTTCCCACCCTATAACCCTACAAAAATATAACTAAAATGTATCATTATTACACAATATACATAATTATTCATCAAGTAAATATTTAGTTATACATTAATAATTATTTAATTATAACTTAATTAACTTCCCACCCTGTAGTCCTTCAAACCTAGCAACTGGCAATTAAACTAAACTAAAATATAGGATTATTACACAATTCACATAATTAATGATAAATTGAATAGTTAACATTAATTAAAAAAATAATTGTTAATTCATTAAATAAACTTCTCACCCTATACCCCTACAAATGTAGCAACCCACACCTAAAATATAAGTAAAATAGATCAGTATTACATAATGTACATAATTATTATCAATCACAAACTTATTTAAAAATTATTACATTATTAATAACTAATTATTACTCAGTTAACTTCCCACCCTATCCCCCTACAATCCCAACAACCCGCTACTACACTATAAATTACAATTAGCACCTAAATTAAACATTTCAATCAATTACAATTTAAACTATATTTAAAGAAATCAATTATACAAACAATAGTATTATATGAGCTAAAACACATTAATATAATTTTAAAAACTATCGTTTTTACAGCTATACTATTGAAAATGATATTAACAACAACAATGTTCTTAAAAATGATATTACCTGAAAAAGTTATATTTTTACAAAGATATTTCTGCATCATGATATTTTGTATCCGATATTTCTTTTTCCCGATATTTACAACTCAATATTTAGTACAAACACTATGCCATCTACTACTGTTCCAATTATGTTTCATCACCATCCGGCTTCCATATGGTTCTCACTCTTTCAATAGTGTTGTATGTCCAGCCCCTTGTGTTTGAGGAGCTGCTGCTGAAATGTGGGTGTTCTCTGTAGATTGTTCAGCTGTTCATTGGAGATATGTTTGCAATATTTATTTATTTATTTATTTGTAATGCGCATGAATCATCCTTGAAGGGATATCTCGGCGCAGCGGGATCAAAAGATGCAGGGCAAGGAGCTTAATAAATTAAAATAATTCCATTTTTAGTAATTTTCTAAAATTATAATGAACGGTGCATTCTCGCAGGTGTTGGGGAAGTTTGTTCCAAAGATGGGGAGCCAAGAAAGAGAAAGCACGGCCCCCTGAGTGTGTTTTCTTAATGCTTGGTACCATAGGAAGAGACTTATTGGCAGATATCAAAGATCTTGTAGGACGATAGGGAATAGGTTTTTCCTTCAAGTAGCTAGGTACCTTGCCGTTAAGTGCTTTGTGCACTAGGCAACAGATCTTGAAGGTAATCCGCTTCCGCACTGGCAACCAGTGTAGTGCATGTAGTAGAGGGACAGAGGCTGATCTCGCTGGAAGGTTGTGAATTAGACGGGCCGCCGTATTCTGGAGCTTGTCCAGGAGGGATTCATTTACCGCAGCCAGAAGAGCATTTCCATAGTCCAGGCAACTGATCACCAGTGCCTGGACTAAGGTCTTACATACTACCATAGGGAGCATTGGAAAGACTCTTCGTAATAGCCTCATGACATGGAAACAGGAGCCAGTAATGGAAGTCACTTGGTCTTTCATGGTTAGCTTCTGCTCAAGTTTTATGGCCAGATTCTTCACAGAAGATTTTGGAATGGGTGGTGGTCCTAATTCCGGCGGCCAACACTCGGGAGACCATAATCATTGAGCAGCCCCGAAAAAAGCATAATTTTAGTTTTGCCACTATTTAGTTGGAGAGAGTTAGCAGCCATCCACGCTGTAATAGCTTTCATGCCATCAGTGAAATGCTCTCTCGTTTCGGATGGGTCTTTATCAAAGGCTAACAGAAGTTGGGTATCATCCGCATATGAAATAGGCGTAAAGCCATACGCTCTTATGATGTTTGCAAGAGGAGTGACATATATATTGAACAGAGTAGGGCTCAAACAAGAGCCCTGGGGCACTCCTTTATTTATCATCATGGTACGTGACCGGAAAGGTCCTAAATGGATAGTCTGTGTTCGGTCAGACAAATAGTTTCTGAACCATTGTAGCACCAGGCCCTGGATACCTATCTCCTCCAATCTCCGTATCAATATAGGGTGAGATATGTATCGAAGGCCGCAGACAGGTCTAACAGCACCAGCATAGATGGCAGGTTTTTGTCTTGACAGTTTCTGATGTCGTTTGTGACAGCCAAGAGAGCAGTCTCGGTACTGTGCATAGGTCTGAAGCCTGACTGAGATGAATCGAGGATCTTGTTAGACTTAAGATGGTCCATCAGTTGTTTGTTGATGTTACTCTCAATTATTTTGCTAGCCCAGGGAAGGAGAGATATAGGACGATAGTTGGAAACATCTGTAGTAGGAAGGTTGCTTTTTTTCGGGATCGGGATAACCTGAGCAGCTTTCCATTCTGCTGGAAGTGCGCCCGTGCTCAAGGAAAGATTCAATAGGGAGCTAATGGGCGGAGCCAATTGCTGAAACAGCATGGCTACTCTCTTTTCAGGAATAAGATCCTGAGGAGAACCTGATTTAACCGTTTTTAGAGCAAGTAGAGTGGACTCTACACTAAAAGGAGCAAACTTCTCGAGAGTGCAGGGGCAGGTTTGCTTATTGCCAACATACATAGGCTCCGAGTTAAAACAGTGAGGCAAATTTGCAAGATTATTATAGATCAGATTTACTTTATCCTCCAGGTGATCGGCAATCTGATCGCAAAGTATTTGCTATGGGGCAGTATTGTTATTGCAGGCCTGGGGATTGATAAAAGAATTAAGGGTTTTTAAAAGTTCCTTGGAGAAATTGCCAGCGCTCACAAGTTTCTGCGCAATAAAGCTTTTCCATGCTTTCCTAATATTGCTGTGGTAATGTGCTAAAGATTTTTTGTAGGCTTCCCGATTATTAGGTATGGGAATAGATCGACATTTTCTTTCCAACTTTTTACATTGGGTTTTTTCCTTACGTAGATCCGGCGTAATTTCACATTGCCTGAAACAAATGTTATGCCAAGAACCACATGGTTCTTTTCATCAACTATGAAAGCATGGATTTTAAAGCCTGTATGCCAGTTTCTTAAGGTAACTTATCCACCAAACCATGGCCCAAATTAACCGTCTTTCACATACCAGAGCGTTGGATGAACAAATACAGTGCTGGATTTCTCAAAGGGCTGAAAATAGCACAGAACCGGATTTAGTAAAAGTCACCTGCATGGAGCATCTTTGGAGGCATTCAATCAGCTCACTGCATGAGTCTTAGTCTTGAGATGTTGTGCAAAGACAAGCCAAGAATTTGTACTGGTGAGAGTCAATTTCAGCACAATATTGTTTTTGCTTCTTATAGTTTATCCATTTTTGCTGTTTGCACAGCTTGGTGACATTGTGCTACATTTCGTGTCACTTCGCTTTTTGAAAGTGTCAGTGCAAAACTTTAGAAAATCTGGGACTATATCTCCTCCAAAAGCAAGTCAGATTTTACATTTGATGTTCTATCTGCCCACAACCATTACTGTTGTAAGTGTCTGCCTAGTGTTAAAATAAATGTAAGTGGGCCACTGTGGAGTTGATCTTTAAAATGTCTACATAACACAAGTTTACAATTTGGGATAGAGAGGTTAAAAAGGATTAATCTAATGTCTTAGTCACTCATCTTGCAAATTGAAGACTTCGGCAATTGCCCAAAATGTTCATGTTCCTGGCCAAATCACATTATCTCCATGTGTCCCAAATGGTAAATATGTGTCCCATAATCCCTATGTTCTCAGTATTTATCTTGTGTGCAATTTGCTCCTGGGAGGCCGCATCATTTGTGCTCTCTTGTGATCATGCCACAAGACTAAAACCCAGCTTTTGAGACCTTATTAAATCTCTTCATTTGGTAACTACTATCACCTTTACCTGTAAGCCCACATCCTTGGAGTAACAATGTCTTCTCCCAATTAAAAGGGATACATCCTGGGTCTGTGTACTGGGGTCTGTAGCAGATCTCAAGCAATCTTCATTTTCAGTGCTACCTGAATTGCAGAATGAGTTTTTAATAGTGAGAATAGGCATGGCAATAGAAACTCTTGTCTCAGTTTGGGTATCAAGTAGACCATTTTAAGCTGAGGGCTGCAGTGCACAGGGATGCAGTGGGCTTTTATTGATAAAACCCCTAGACCAAGTTCTATTTTTCGAGTACTAAAATAATTCAATTAATTGTTTACTAAATTAATATAATTATCAGTGTACTGCACATGTTCTGTGGTTTGCTTCGTCAAAGAATGGCATTGATATGGGATGAGGTGAACAACCGAGAGTACATACACCCCTGACTTTCTTAAGAACATGCATTATTAAAGTCATTTGGTCTAGATTTGTAGTGATAATGCCTGCAAACAGTAGTTGTGTACGTCGATGTTTGTATGCGTTAGCACATTAAGGCACATTTTTTTTATATTTCAATTCTTGTCTTTTGAAGTTTAAGCAAGAAGAGAAAGGATAAACTTTATTCTCAACTCAGTTTGTTACATTATCATGTGCTCAACTGCCATTTTGTAAGTGTAATCCTAGTGCCCAATTTAATGATCATTAAAAACGGAATATTTACATATCTCGCAGCAGAACAAGACACTTCCTCATATTTGCTCCTTTAGCATGAGAGTGTTTAAGACAGACAGAGCCTAAGGAAATCCAATGAGATCCATTTTTACTCAATATTAACGATGTAGAATTCAACAGAATATTCCATGTCACTTTTGAATGTGTCTTACTCACCTCAGGCTTTTGTTGTGAGGCAGCTAACTCTTTTGATACTTCATCATATTATTTAACATAGGCATACACCCCTTCCTTAATTATTAATCACAATCAAGTTCAATTACTAATCACAAGCAAGTTCAATGTGATCACAATCAAGTTACAATCCCCCCCACCCCAGATACACTGCTATTTTTTCAGTCAATCGTAAATATCTTCTCAGTTGTCTTTGTTTATTAATATGTTACTAATTTATGTTTTTCATATATTTCAATTTGTTGTTTTTTAATTTCAGAAATATTTATTCAACTTTATTGGGTAGGGGGCGCTAGAGGGTGCACGAGCAAGATGGCCGCACTTGTGTGAGGCTCTTGCCGCCCGGGCCGACTAAACAACAATATCCTGCCCCATCCGTCCGAACTAGCCGCTCAAAAGAGTGGACAGTAACGGAAATTCAGCCGCGATATAGCTGGCTAGTCGTAACAGCTAGCAGAACTGATCTGAGAAACCGGGAGAAGACAACCAGCGGCGCTGATCTCACAAAATGGCGGCCGCTAGGGCGAGGCTCCGCTGTTGAAACCGGGGCGCTGACGGAGGACTTCCTGATGCGGGAGGCGAGTGAGACACTACAAGCAGCACCAGTGGCGGTGCCGCGGTAGGCCGACGACCTGAAATCCGCACGCCAGAATGACCGAGTTGCCCTGCTGGGAAACGAAAAGGGCGGAACAGTGCAGCTGGCTGCGGGCGTTCGCGCTGTGAAGGAGGAGGCTCCCGCGAAGGCAGGCGGGACGCAGAAAGCACCGAAAAAGAACAGTAAGTGCCGCTGAAACTTGGCCCCCGCCCCTCGATATAGCTGAGGAGGTGCCGAGTAATGTGAAGGGGTGGAGTGGGAAGGTAGATGACCTGGGGAGGCCCTGCTTTGAATCTGCGAAGACCCTCAGAAGTCATGGGCGGGAGGCGGAGGGCGGCTGCCTTGAGGGAACGTTGAGGCACGACTCACAGAAACTCGGAAGCTCTGCCCCTAATGATAACGGCTCAGCGACGGGGGGGCACCAAACCTGTGCTGGAAACAGAGACTCGGCTCCCCCTCTGCCCTAAAAATCAGTCCTGGAGTTGCTGTGGAGGCCCCTGGGCTCTGGGGACACCGGCGGGCCTGCCACATAACATTCGGCCACGGAGTAGGGGCAGGAATACGTACAGAGGATAGATAAGATCCCGCAGCCGCAGAAATGAAAGGCGCCTAGGCGTGAATTGGAAATCCTCCTCTGCCCCGCGAGTCACAAAACGGAGGTCTCCAGGATACAGGGCTCCCCATGGGATGGAGATACGAAGAGCGAGGAGGCACGGGCTTAGACGACCGCCGCAAATGTAAATCATAAAGGCTGCGGGGGCCTGGATACCTATGCACTAATTGCGGAGTGACACGCAGAGTACAAGAGGGACGTTTCTCCTTGACAGGGGAGAAGACAGGAAAAAGAAAAGCTCCACCGGGCGTGTATGCCTACATAGCGGAGTTAGTGGGGGCCACGTGTGAGAACAGAACATTGCTCATTTTATCGCTGCACTGCATACAACGAAGTAGCTGCCCTCCCTTGCTCCCCTTATTGGAGAAGTGAGAAACTCAGAGCAGCATTTGAGACTTCCCCAAATACGATACAACGAGAGGACAGGGCCGCGGAATCGCTACACCATGTGTCGTGTAGTTCCTATAGCACCCCTGCAGGACCTGCGTGTTTGGATAACATAAACTGTGGGCTAGGTGACTGACTGGCTCTGTGCACCCCCACCGCGTATGTTAGCCTGATTTGCATTAGCTAGCTCACAGTGCCACTAGAATCTCCTCTTATCGGGGAGAGATTAGTTCCTGGCAACCTTAGATCATGACAACCCTAATTCCTCAGAATCGTGGAAACAATGTACTACTTTTCGCTCAGTCACTCGTGCTTACTTATTCGGTTTGTCTCAGAGAGTTACACAGAATAAACAGTCTGGGCGTTTCAATAAGTATTTATTGAACAGTTGTTATTCTAGTGTAAAATATATGTGCTGCGGCAATCAGCAGACAATAGCAGAGATATATTATCAGCAGTATGATAAAAGCAAATGGATAGAACAGTTCTACCATATTGCAATAGTCATGAATACATACATGAATATAAAAAGCATTATGAAAGTGCACGTACTCCTACGATGCCTAACTAGATGTACCTGAGTGTACCTAGCATATGTGTAGGTCTAAAAGCCTAAGAGCCAAGAATCCTTCTAGGATTTAGTCGAACCCCCATACCTGAATAGAGAGAGTGTGGGACCCTGTCCTGGTATCGAGTTGAACACCCCGCAAGGGCTGTATTAGACCGCTGTCAGCTGGAGCGACTGCATGCAGGAGCCTCAGCATCTCTGGTCAGTGTGTCAGCATGTGTCAGTGTGTTAGCATGGAAGTCTCAGTTCCCTCTATCTTACAGGGGGAGGGTGTGGTGTATTTATACCCTGAAGACTCTAGTTGCTTCGTATGGTTTGTATTGGCCCTTGTTAGACTTGAGGAAGATGTCAGGGGTGAACTTTGTACATACATATTATGCAGGTGGTGTATTCCTAGAGAGCCATGCATAATTGATGAGTACAGTGTGGGCCTGTGTTTGGGAAAAACCCTGCTGTATTCAAAACCACAGAATAGATAACGTTCAGCCCTCAGAGCACATTGTGTACTAGCGAGGACCAATGTAGGTGAAAGATCATGCCTATATAAGGAATCATGACTATAATAGGACATGTACAGTTATGACCGTAATTGGGCATATGCGGCTTTGACCATAATAGGGCAAGTACAAATATGACCGTATTAGGGCAAATATGAATACGTCCATTTTAGGGCATGTATGAACGGGTCTACATTAGGGCCTCTATATGGGACATAACACATGGGCAAGAACGACGGAAAACAGGCCAAGCTGCAATTTGAAGCCAAAAAAGTGGTGCGGGGTCAGAGCAGCGATCAAGAGGGCAACATGACTGAGAATGACACTGCAGAAGCCCAAACATTGGTACAGGACCTAAAAGAGATACTAGTCACCATGAAGGCCAGCCTTACTTCCATGGAATCTAAAATGGACGGCATGAGTGCGCAAATGGACTCAATAACCCATAAGCTTGAGCGCCAAGACGGGCGCATCACGGAAACAGAACAGCGTATCTCTGCTATTGAGGATAAAGGCAACGCTGGGAAAGAGCACTGCTAAATAGGGTCAGACTACTGAAGGTAATAGCGGCCAAAAATGAAGATTTGGAATCAAGATCAAGGCGTAACAACGTCAGAATATTAGGGGTGGCGGAGTCCACGAACACCGGCACGATGGAGGACTTTGTGGAACATCTCCTGACAACCATCTTCGAAAAATCAGAATTCTCAGTGATGTCTACAGTGGAACGTGCGCGTCGGCCGCTGGCTGGCTGCCCTCCACCTGGAGCCCCACCAAGGCAAATTATTGCTAAGTTATTAAACTACAGAGACCATGACACTGCTCTGAGACTAGTGAGGGAAAAAGGTCAGATTTCTTTTGAAGGCTCAACAATTGCCATATATCCGGACTTTACTATTGCAGTACAGGAGGCCCGGAAGAAATTCTTGCCAGTTAAAAAGAAACTGCAACAAGCAAATATCCATTACGCTATGATATACCCGGCGCGCCTACGAATAACCCATCAAGGGAAACTTTTTACAAACCCTCAACATGCTACGGACTATCTGAAAACCACGAGTAGACGCTCTCCTCGGGCCAAATCAGCAGAAAGGCACTCAAGATTGCCTTCAGTGATGTCAGAGACAGACTAACTCTTCTGAAGTGAAGAATGACATGTTATACAGCTGGTGCCTAGAAGTGGTCTCTGACTAGGACACAATATATGACCCACCAGGCAAGCCGATGTTTACAGGACAGACTCAAATTCACAAAGATGATCCAACATAGCGCCTTCAGGGAAGGAGCGAACGAGAGACACAGAATAGGATGAATGGTACACTAGAAGAGAACCCGGACACCCTTGCACCAGCGAGGAGACACCGCTGCGCCCTTGTGCGGTACCACAAAAGGCTATCCCTTACCCAGAATGGTTCTTATTATCTTAACGCTTTCGTATGTCTATTTGATCTATCTCCCCTTTCTCCTTTTCCTTCTGTCTCTCTGGTACTATACTGTTTTATGCAGGGGACATGGGGTTGGGGGACTGCGGGGGCTGCGAACTCTGGTGCGCGGTGCTGCGGTTGGGCGGCGAGGCGCGTTAGGGGCCCGCGGTGCCAACCCTCCCCAGTGGGTGTTCGGAACCCCATTGGAGTATCACTCCAAGGACAAAGAGGGGAGAGGCCCCGTACAGAACATTGCCAAATATGTGACATCTCTAAAAATGGTTATGATCTTGCAGTTTAGAGGTTGTTGGGGGGTGGGAAGGGAGGAAATGTTTATCAGGGCAAGATTGGGTTGCTGCTGTGGGTGGGAAAGAGGGAGGGGGCAAAATGTCGAAAGCCATAAGAGCCAGGAGAAAAACTCGAAGAATTCTGATGGTACTAAGAATAATGACATTCAGCAGAGACAGATATTTTAAGCCAGTGAACACAGATAGAAATGACGAATTGCCCTAATCCGCCTGGGTATAATTTTATGACATGGAATGTCCGAGACCTAGGCAATCCACATAAGCGCCAACACATCCTGGCATATCTAGGTAGGCACAACATACACTGTGCTATGCTCCAAGCAACGCATGTGAGCCCCTCTGATCCAGCCACATTTGCATCCCTCTGGGCGGCGCATCGGAGTATGGCCGCCTATTCCACTTACGCATGCGGCACGGCAATACTAATCAAAAAGGGAGTGCCGTATATAGCCTTAGGTTCCATGCAAGACCCGCAGGGTCCATACTGTCTTATGTGGGGCAGACTGGCATCGCAATCACTAACAATGGTGAGCTGCTATGGCCCTAATAGCGATGACCCGGAATTCTTTGGAATACTATGGGGGAAAATACTGGATACAGGATCTACCCATATTATCTGGGGAGGAGACTTTAATATAGCATTGAACCCTGAGATGGATAGGTTGCACCCACAGACTCATCATTACACTAATGCCCAGTGCCAGATGGGAGAGATAGTCCAGGAGCACGCACTGATAGATGCATGGCCATCTTACATCGGGATCATAAAGAAGGCACCTGTTATTCTATGGCACATTCCTCGTGGTCAAGAATAGACTATTGATTACTCTCCAGGGGGATGGGATCTTGGCTGACAAGCACGACACTTAGTCCGCACATATTCTGACCACTCTCCTGTGGTGATGCAATTGACCCCCCCTGTATGATATCGCCATATCAGTCCTGGCGGCTTCTGCCTCATGCCCTCGTAGGTGCTCCGTTCAGGATGGAACTGCAACAAGAAATCACAGAATTCTTCCAAAGGAATATGGAATCAGTCCCCACGCTAGCCACGGTATGGGAGGCTTTTAAAGTCACCATAAGAGGGCTCTGCATTGCAAAGGGAGGGGGAATACTGAGGGACATCCGCAATGCACTTAAGAATCTAGAAAAGGGCATCAAACATGCCGAAAACCAGGTGGGAGGTGCAGCGGGGGGTCTAGCGCAGAGTGAAATCAGAGAGAAACTTACTGAGTACCAGGAAATGGCAGAGAGAGAATGTCTCTTTCGTGGGAAATATCATCAAGCCCGCAGATATGGGGAGGGGGAGAGGACAGGGAAGGCATTAGCAGAACTAACGCGCAAACCGAAGTTCTCCAACACAATACTAGAGATACTAAACTCAGAGAGCAAGTTATGCAAGGATACAAAAGATATTTTGGCATCCTTCCATAGCTTTTATACTACCTTATACGCTACACAGAGAACCCACCCTGTGGCATTCGAGCCATACTTTGAGGACACAGCGCTTGCCTGGTTAGGTGATGGACAAAGGGAATTTCTCTCTGCGGATTTGGAAGAAGAAGAGATACGAGTTGCGATTATGCAGTTGAACACCGGCAAGGCCCCGGGCCCTGACGGCCTCACTGCAAAGTTCTATAAGGCATATAGTGACAGATTGGTGCCTATCCTAAAGAATCTATATGAATAAGCCCGTGAGCTGGAAACTGTTCCACAAACGCTGCGAGAGGCGCTAATAATATCAATACCAAAGCCCGGAAAACCAGATGAGAACTGCAATTCATATAGACCATTGTCGATGATAAATTGCAACGCGAAAATATTAGCAAAAGTGCTGGCAAACAGACTGAGCCTGCTCATGAGCGTGCTGGTACTGCCTGATCAATCGGGATTCGTGCCTGGACGAGCGGCGTCCCACAATTTCCGTACTCTATTTGCCCTGCTGCAGGACATAGATCCTGAACTAGAAGCCGTGGCGGTGTTCTTGGATGTCACCAAGGCATTTGATTCCCTTGAGTGGGACTATCTTATGAGTTTGCTGTGTCGCATGGACTTCCCCCCTCCCTTTATGGAGTGGATACAATTACTGTATACTCAACCACAGGCCAGAATATTGATCAATGGAGTGTGCTCTTCTCCTTTCCCAGTCACTAGGGGAATGAGGCAGGGGTGCCCGTTGTCCCCCCTATTGTTTGCGCTAGCAGTGGAGCCGCTGGCTGCTAAGCTCCGACAGCATCAT
This sequence comes from Calotriton arnoldi, assembly GCA_963921515.1. Classification (NCBI taxonomy): domain Eukaryota; kingdom Metazoa; phylum Chordata; class Amphibia; order Caudata; family Salamandridae; genus Calotriton; species Calotriton arnoldi. Next base: position 220,769 of record CAWUFW010017467.1, on the reverse strand, counting down.
AGGGACCATGCTCTGCAGTACCCAACCAGACACATTCTGGTGTCTTTGTACGCGGACGATATAACGATGTACTTGCGAGAACCTAGGGTCAGTCTTAACCCGATACTTAGGGAATTAATACAATTTGGCATGCTTTCTGGGATAAACATTAATTGGGGGAAATCCCAAATCTTCCCCCTCACCAATGCTGTTCAGCAGTTTACCCCAGACTACCCGTTAAAGTGGTGTGATACAGAGATTAAATACTTAAGAATCACAATTGCCAGATAAAAGGCTGAATTGATGCGTAGCAACTACGGGCAGGCAATGGAGGCCTTAACGGAATCCATCACGAGATGGATATCTATGCCCCTGTCAATGGCAGGATGGATCTCCCTAATAAAGATGGTGATACTCCCGAAATTATTATACCTGTTTGTTAACATTCCTTACGTGCCTAGCAGACACTTCTTTAAAACCTTGAAGACCCAACTGATCCGACTGACGTGGGGGGGTAGACAACCCAGGATGAAATGGGAGCTTTTGACTCGGCCCTTTGCTAAGGGCAGATTTGAGGCACCCGACATGGAACTGTACTTCCACTGTGCACAGGCACACTTTTTAGCATATTGGATACGCCCGCCACTGTATATGCCGCACTTAGCCGTAGAACAGGGATATATGCACCCTGTCCCGACGACAGCATTTTTGGGCTCCACTAAAACATTAAGAGTCAAACATCCAACGACTGTTGACTGCACTAATATAGCCTGGCAAAAAATAGCTCAAAGGCTACAGGCACTTATGTTGTACTCCCCACTGCTGGAAATACAGTATCACCAGGGGCTCCCAGTAGCGCATGAAGCGGGCTGTCGCCAAATGCTTCCAAAGACTGAGAAACTGAAATGGCAAGATATGTACGAAAGCGGGAAGTTCTGTACTAGGGAAAGTTTTTTTTGAGACCGCCAACCTAATCCAATGGAATTGTTTCTGTATGTGCGTTTGCGGCAGGATGATAAAAAGGCTACTCCTGGGTTCCCTGACAAGCCCGCAACATTGGTTCCCCTGCACAATCTATTACAAACTCCTGCACCTACACATGTAGTCTCCATGCTTTATCGTGCTACACAGGTAAACAGCCCTGACCCACAGCAGAGCTCACAAACCCACTGGGAGGAGGAATTGGGAGCCCCTATTACTGATGACCAATGGGTTTATTGCTGTCAGCAAACTGAAAAGATTTCAGCAAGTAGCAGGCTACAAATTATACATTTTAAATATTTGCACCGCCTATATTATACTCCGGCTAAACTCCACTGCTTTAATCTCCAAGACAATGATCGCTGCACCAGATGCAGCAGGGATGGAGCAGATTTTTTACACTTAGCATGGGAATGCGGGCCTGTCCAGAACTACTGGAAGCAGGTCCTTGAGGCCTTAGAACAGATGATAGGGTCCCCTATCCTGAACGCCCCACTGACAACCCTACTAGGATACACAGCAGAAATAGAGACCTCAGTTAGGAAATACGCATCATTAGGATTACTCATGGCTAAGCGCAGAATAGCGTGCAGATGGGGGAGAGGAAGAGCGCCAAAGTTTAAGGAATGACTACAGGATCTAACATATTGCCAGGATCAACTCCTTACATATGCGGAGCTAATGCCAGTTGCGTCTAGGCCACGCAACATATGGGACCCGCTGCAACACTACCTAGCTGAGCGCTAGGATGACCCTGATAATACTGCCAGGAACACATAAACGGAACTAATACAAACAACAGGAATATCAGGCTAAGTGGGAGAAGGGACCTGTGTGGGATACATCATCGCTAAAATAGGAACTATTGCAGGCGCTGCGCGGAGTGGGGCATAGTGTGACAAACCCAAAAATAGGGGCAGTCCTATGTTCATGTGGTAATGATGATGATAAAATTGAAACTCTGCCAATAATGAATGTAAGTGCGATCATACAAGACTGTACTATGTACCAAAATGCAATGATTGGCTAAGACATGTTCAAATGTTTATTGAAGTTTGTAATGAAAACTATGAAACTGAATTAAAAAAAAAATATTGAAAAAATAACTTTATTGGGTAACATATCGATCATATTATTTGAAGCAATTGCTAAATTATGAATCCATTAGTTTTTAATGTCCTGAACTCTTTCCTCCAGAAAAGGAAGACATGCAGAGTCACAAGTGCTCCTGCATCATTTCTAATGTTGTAATGTTCTATCTTTCTGTCTTTTTGTTATATATATATATATATAATTGGGAATTGTATTCCATTTTGGATAACATAAAATGATTTAGACCTCGGATAGTGATAACCTACCGATTGGGGTTACATATAGATTATGAGAGTATGATTCATTGCAAAACTTGTCAAAACATAAGTAGGTAGTGATTTGAAGGCATAATGAAAAATGGATTTGTGTCTTTATATTTGCTGCCACTTATAAATAGTAAAGGGTAACAGTAATTTATGCACGTGTCACTTTATATAACATTTGATAACTGTAAAGTGAAGAAACTAGGTATAATAAGGGTATCTTTGAAACGTCCCCATGAGATGTATTACGTAATTGTGCATTATCAATAAGGTACGTTATATTGTATGTTACAGAATGTCCGCTATGTACAAATTATACATTGGACAGTTTGTAAAATTTATGTTGTTAGTGGGCCACAGAAAGTTATGATAACATTTCAATAAGTTAACCCGTGATTAAGGAGTGTAGTCGCCGAAACACGTTGGGCTAGTTTGGCCATGAAATAAACTCACTATGGAACTTCTTTGAAGTCTGCAAATTTTTCAAGAAGGAGTGCGTGCTGCGCAGTGCTCTGCGACGTGGTGTTTTTCGAATTAACTGGGGTTTCCTCTAACCCTGGCATGCACCGGACTGTTGGTCACCAGCGTTCTGAGGTGGGTGAAATCCGTTATGGAAACTCAGAGCTGGCAGACCATGATACCGTTATAAAGCAAACGAGAAGGAGGCATATGGAAATCATAACACGTATACTGCAATAAACCATCTTCCACTATTTTGTTAGCTTGCCGCATTTGAAAATCCGGACTGGAGTCCCAACGGCAGCGAATGAGTCGGCGTCAGTGGAGATCGACTGTGAAGGTTGAAATGTCAATGTGTAATTATATTTGTCATAAAGAAGAAGTTTACAGAACTGAAAGCACTTTGCTGTATGCATTCTAAACGCTGAAGGTTTAAATGTCAATGTGCCGCGGTAAGAATATCTGTCACAAAGAAGAGGTTTATAAAACTGAAAGCATTTCACTGTATGCATTCTAAATGCTTTAAGTGTATTTGCAATGTTAGTACACTCGCATCGGGAAATACACGGTGAGAGAGCGTGAGAATTGCAATTGAAGGATTGAACTTCTTTTGACCTTTAGCACAATGTACGCTTTAAGGTCCTGTTAATTTATACCGATCACTTTTGGTGATTGTATTATGGCCTGCCAGTGACAGAGTGGTTATATCCAACCGTGTTTTGAATTTCCAGCTACAAATCAAACATCCTCTTTAATAATGGGACATCACAAGTCATCCGGAGTATACTGGACTCAGTGGATTTGGAGTCAGTATCCGTACTTCTTGATTAAAGTAAGAAAATATCAAGTAACTATCAAGTGACAGTGAATATATGTAGATATTCACGCAGTGGGTGTGATATCGTAATTCATTTTTGGCCAATATGGAGAATTGTTCAGAAGCACGCAGACGACAAAAAAAAAGCTTTATGTTTAAACAGACAAGCGAATTACCGGTTTCTGGGGATAACTCACTATTACCAATGTCAATGTCAACTGCTCAAAATTATCAGAAACTAGAGAAAACAATAAGGAAAGAAACTTCCAAGTGGTGGGAGGCCATTACGTTGGAAAAATATCTGGAAGAGGGAAGGGTGCCAAGAGGCTTGAGAATTTTGATTGCACCTTCATATGAAGATGCAGACCCTGACCTAACTAACAAATGGGCTACCAATTTGATGGACTGTTCAAATCGGATGATGTCAATCTTGATCAAATATGCATGGAAAGAACGAGAGAACCTTTTGAAAATTATTGATAGTCTTAAAGAAGAACTAAAGAAAGAAGACAGCAAGGAGAATTTTGAATTACAATTGGAGGATGTATGTAAAAGGAATGAGAAGCATGAAGAAGAAATTATACCTTCATTCAGAAATATGACTCAATATGCAGCAATGCTAAACCGGTATCTATAGAAAGTAATTCACAACAGGAGGAGCCTCAAAGTGATGCAACTGAGAGTGACATCTCAGAAGATGGAATGGTGGGGGGCGATAAAGATGCCACTTACCCGACAAATTTTGGGGAGGAATTTTGCCTACTCAACCAAGGAAAGAACCAACAAAATTGGCAGAAAGATCTGCCCCAGCCTCTCAAATGTGAGAGGCTGGGGCAGAGGAAGAGAGACTGTGGAAGAGGAAAAAAGCCTGGTTACAAAACCAAGAAAACAAGGAGAAGCCGGCTGAACAAGATCAAAAACAACCCCAGTGGGAATGGAAACAAGGGGACAAAAGAAAGGACGATGAAGATGAATGTGGTAAATTTATCTAATTGTACTTTGAGTGATACTGAGACTAGAGTCTTGAGATATGGTTTATCCTTTTGTCCTACTACTCCGTTTAACTATTCTCGGAGTAGAATTGATTTGTGCCATTTAATTAGAAAATTAAAATTATGCAAGTGGCACAAGCTAAAGGTAAAAACAGGGACAACACCTAAAACATGAAAAAAGCTATACCACAAGCTCTAACCATTAAGGATATGCATACTTTACTTAATTTGAGAGAATTGAATTTGGATGATCCTGATCTTGTACCTGGTGATGTCTCTACATTAGGGTTTGCCACAGATGACATCAAACCAAAATCTACATTTAATCCCACACTTCCTCCCTGTGCTATTGATACATTTGAAGCACTGATGGTGAAAGATCTGAAATGTTTAGCGAGGAAGTCATGGTGGAAAAATGATAATCTGACTAAAAAAGAAAGGCTAGCTGTGAAAAACCTACAGGAGGATCATGAGATAGTGATTCGCCAGTCAGATAAAGGAGGAATTGGAGTGATCCATAACATCGGGGATTACATCAATGAGGGTAGACAACAGTTGAGTAATGCTGATTGTTATGTGGTGGGCCTTAAAGAAAGCATTGAAAGTTCCAATATTAAATATCATGAGATGTTGCCTGGATGGGAGAAGAAAGGTCTCCTTGAATGGGATGAGTATGCGTTTCTCCTGAACAGGATTCCGAATATTGCTGAGTTGTATCTGCTTCCGAAACTCCACAAAAATGCCTTCAAACCACCTGTGAGACCTATTGTCTCCAGTATAGGGTCCTTGCTAGAACATACTTCAAATTATGTAGAATATTTTTTGCTTCCGTATGTGCAAACTGTACCTTTGCACATACGAGATAGCAAGGATTTTTTACACAAAATCAGAAATGTGGAATGGGAGGATGGTCTCTTACTCATGACTCTGGATGTTTGTAGTCTATACACTTCCATCAGACACTCAGATGGATTAGAGGCCTATCAGCATTTTTTTAAATCACGTTCGATTTCCTATTTCCAACATACTGAGACGATATTGTCTATGTTCAAGTTTTGTCTCGGAAATAATAATTTTATTTTTGAAGAACAATTCTTTAGACAAACACAAGGCACTGCGATGGGTACCTGCTTTGCTCTCAGTTATGCCAATCTGATGATGGGGTGGTGGGAGCAGCAGGTGCCTGACCACTACTTACAATATGGCGACCATGTGAAAATGTGGGTATGCAATATAGATGATCTCTTTATCATCTGGAGGGGTAGTGAGCATCAAGCAAAGGAATTTATCTCTAATTTGAACACCAATTACTGTAATCTCAGATTTGAAGGGAAAATGAAAAACAGCAAGATTGATTTTCTTGACATACAAATCCAATACGGAACAACAAATTAACAACTAAGTTGTTCCAGAAAGAAACAGCCGGTAACACTCTTTTGCATGCAGATAGTCATCATCCTAAAAATCTGATAAAAAGCATCCCTTATGGGGAATTCCTACGGGCTCGTAGGAATTGTACATCTGATGTGGAGTTTTTAGAAGAATGTGACTGTATGTCACCTAGATTCATTGAGCGTGGATATAGGAGAGCAGATATAGCAATTGCATTCAATAAGATTTCCAAAGTGAGCCAAGAAGTGGCACTTGCTCCTAAGGAATCAAATGAAATGACTGAGAACACCTGTATTAGGTTCATTACCACATACAATGCTGGGTCACAGGACATCAAAAAAAGCCTCACCAAGCATTGGGATGTGTTTCAGACAGAACCGAGTTTGACTGCTGCTCTGGGTCATTATCCTAATGTTACATTTAGGAAATGTAACTCCCTTAGTAACAAGTTATGTCGGAATGAAATAACTCTTACTAAACCTAAAAGTAACACAATATAGGGATTTTACACATGTATGGCATGTAAAGCATGTAAGCACAGTACCAATGTTAAGAAAGTTTTCTTTCCTGTTGCTAAATCCACTAGATTGATTGACAAACATTTAACTTGTCTTATGGATTATTGTGTGTACGGATTGTCTTGCCCCTGCCAAAAACCTTATGTTGGAAGCACAATGTTTCCAGATAAAAAGCGTATTCTTGAGCATATGCGTGCAATTCAGAATAAAGATAAACAATATCCGGTGGAACGGCACTTTGAAGAGCTACATAAAAGCAACAGAAATATGCTTCGTTTTTATGTAATTGACTGCATTCCCCAGACAGTGAGAGGGGGAGACAGAATACGCACATTGCGGCAGTTGGAATGTAGGTTTATACTTGATCTTGACACAAAAATGCCAAATGGTTTGAACTCGGATGAAGAGTTAGGTTGCTTTTTAGGAGAATAAAAAATTGTAAATACTGGTATAAATTCTATAGTTCTTTGTTATATGTATAACAAATAAATTATTAGCTGTGTTGCTTCTGATATTGTTTTTAAATTCACTTTTCTTTAGGCACAATACACTTAGATTTTAATTTGAGATATTTCCTTTTCTCTCTGTGCTTTTTGTATTTATACAGGTGGAACCATAACACACACCATTTGACAAGAATATCTTGGAATGTATCCAGGATTTAGTGATTCCAGGTTATCACAAACTGGAGAGAAGGTATTTTGTATCTATATAATCACATATGAAGCCCACTTGGGCAGAATTGGGTATTGTATTCCATTTTGGATAACATACAATGATTTAGACCTCGGATAGTGATAACCTACTGATTGGGGTTACAAATAGATTATGAGACTATGATTCAATGCAAAACTTGTCAAAACATAAGTAGGTAGTGATTTGAAGGGATAAGGAAAAATGGATTTGTGTCTTTATATTTGCAGCCACTTATAAATAGTAAGGGGTAACAGTAATTAATGCATGTGTCACTTTATATAATATTTGATAACTGTAAAGTGAAGAAACTATGTTTAATACGGGCATCTTTGGAACATCCCTATGAGATGTATTACGTAATTGTGCATTATCAATAAGGTATGCTATATTGTACGTTACAGAATGTCCGCTATGTACAAATTATACATTGGAAAGCTTATAAAATTTCTATTGTTAGTGGGACACAGAAAGTTATGATAACATTTCAATAAGTCAAATATGTTCCTGATTTATTGGTATTTTCATTATAATGTTATGTCTTAATGTCATGATCTGCATTAAGAACTGGGAGATTAATTTTGCACATGCTAAGATGGCTGCTATTGTGGTTCAAAAAGCAATTGAGAGTCCTCTTTTTATGTTTATATCCGCACGAGCACTTAAATATGGCCAACAACTGTTGTCTTTTACCCGTGATTAAGGCGTGTAGTCGCCGAAACGCGTTGGGCTAGTTTGGCCACGAAATAAACTCACTATGGAACTTCTTTGAAGTCTGCAAATTTTTCAAGAAGGAGTGAGTGCTGCGCAATGCTCTGCGACGTGGTGTTTTTGGAATTAACTGGGGTTTCCTCTAACCCTGGCACGCACCGGACTGTTGGTCGCTGGCGTTCTGAGGAGGGTGAAATCCATTATGGAAACTAGGAGCTGGCAGACCATGATACCGTTATAAAGCAAACAAGAAGGAGGCATATGGAAATCATAACACGTATACTGCAATAAACCATCATGCACTATTTTGTTAGCTTGCCGCATTTGAAAATCCGGACTGGAGTCCCAACGGCAGCGAATGAATGGGCGTCAGTGGAGATTGAGTGTGAAGGTTGAAATGTCAATGTGCAAGGATATTTGCCATAAGGAAGAAGTTTACAGAACTGAAAGCACTTTGCTGTATGCATTCTAAACACTGAAGGTTGGAATGTCAATGTGCCGCGGTAAGAATATCTGTCACAAAGAAGAGGTTTATAAAACTGAAAGCATTTCTCTGTATGCATTCTAAACGCTTTAAGTGTATTTGCAATGTTAGTACACTCGCATCGGGAAATACACGGTGAGAGAGCGTGAGAATTGCAATAGAAGGATTGAACTTCTTTTGACCTTTAGCACAATGTACGCTTTAAGGTCCTGTTAATTTATACCAATCACTTTTGGTGATCGTATTATGGCCTGCCAGTGACAGAGTGGTTATATCCAACCGTGTTTTGAATTTCCAGCTAAAAATCAAACTTCCTCTTTAATAATGGGACATCACAAGTCATCCGGAGTATACTGGACTCAGTGGATTTGGAGTCAGTATCCGTACTTCTTGATTAAAGTAAGAAACTATCTAGTAACTATCAAGTGACAGTGAATATATGTAGATATTCACGCAGTGGGTGTGATATCGTAATACATTTTTGGCCAATATGGAGAATTGTTCAGAAGCACACAGACGACAAAAAGCAAGCTTTATGTTTAAACAGACAAGCGAATTACCGGTTTCTGGGGATAACTCACTATTACCAATGTCAATGTCAACTGCTCAAAATTATCAGAAACTGGAGAAAACAATAAGGAAAGAAACTTCCAAGTGGTGGGAGGCCATTACGTTGGAAAAATATCTGGAAGAGGGAAGTGTGCCAAGAGGCTTGAGAATTTTGATTTCACCTTCATATGAAGATACAGACCCTGACCTAACTAACAAATGGGCTACCAATTTGATGGACTGTTCAAATCGGATGATGTCAATCTTGATCAAATATGCATGGAAAGAACGAGAGAACCTTTTGAAAATTATTGACAGTATTAAAAAAGAACTAAAGAAAGAAGACAGCAAGGAGAATTTTGAATAAAAATTGGAGGATGTATATAAAAGGAATGAGAAGCATGAAGAAGAAATTATAACGAAAAAACAGAGGAAATTTCACAGAGATCAGATAGACTATCAAGTAGGTCGTATCTTTACCTTCAGTCAGAAATATGGCTCAATATGCAGCAATGCTAAACCGGTATCTAAACAAAGTAATTCACAACAGGAGGAGCCTCAAAGTGATGCAACTGAGAGTGACATCTCAGAAGATGGAATGGTGGGGGGTGATAAAGATGGCACTTACCCGACAAATTTTGGGGAGGAATTTCACCTACTCAACCAAGGAAAGAACCAACAAAATTGGCAGAAAGATCGTGGACGTGGCAGTGGGAGAGACTCAAATGTGAGAGGCCCGGGCAGAGGAAGAGAGACTGTGGAAGAGGAAAAAAGCCTGGTTACAAAACCAAGAAAACTAGGAGAAGCCGGCTGAACAAGATCAAAAACAACCCCAGTGGGAATGGAAACAAGGGGACAAAAGAAAGGACGATGAAGATGAATGTGGTAAATGTATCTAATTGTACTTTGAGTGATACTAAGACTAGAGTCTTGAGATATGGTTTATCCTTTTGTCCTACTACTCCGTTTAACTATTCTCGGAGTAGAATTGATTTGTACCATTTTATTAGAAAATAAAAAATTTGCAAGTGGCACAAGCTAAAGGTAAAAACAGGGACAACACCTAAAAACATGAAAAAAGCTATACCACAAGCTCTAACCATTAAGGATATGGATACTTTACTTATTTTGACAGAATTGAATTTGGATGATCCTGATCTTGTACCTGGTGATGTCTCTACATTAGGGTTTGCCACAGATGACAGTTGTCCTAATGCTTTCAAACCAAAATCTACATTTAATCCCACACTTCCTCCCTGTGCTATTGATACCTTTGAAGCACTGATGGTGAAAGATCTGAAATGTTCAGCGATGAAGTCATGGTGGACAAATGATAATCTGACTAAAAAAGAAAGGCTAGCTGTGAAAAACCTACAGGAGGATCATGAGATAGTGATTCGCCAGTCAGATAAAGGAGGAATTGTAGTGATCCAAAACATCGGGGATTACATCAATGAGGGTAGACAACAGTTGAGTAATGCTGGTTGTTATGTGGTGGTCCCTAAAGAATGCATTGAAAGTTCCAATATTAAATATCATGAGATGTTGTCTGGGTGGGAGAAGAAAGGTCTCCTTGAATGGGACGAGTATGTGTTTCTCCTGAACAGGTTTCCAAAAATTGCTTAGTTGTATCTGCTTCCGAAACTCCACAAAAATGCCTTCAAACCACCTGGGAGACCTATTGTCTCCAGTATAGGGTCCTTGCTAGAACATTCTTCAAAGTATGTAGATTATTTTTGCTTCCGTATGTGCAAACTTTACCTTCGCACATACGAGATAGCAAGGATTTTTTACACAAAATCAGAAATGTGGAATGGGAGGATGGTCTCTTACTCATGACTCTGGATGTTTGTAGTCTATACACTTCCATCAGACACTCAGATGGATTAGAGGCCTGTAGGAATTTTTTGAAATCATGTTCGATTTCCTCTTTCCAACATACTAAAACAATATTGTCTATGATCAAGTTTTGTCTCCAAAATAATTTTTTTTTTTTTGAAGAACAATTCTTTAGACAAACAGAAGGTACTACGATGGGTACCTGCTTTGCTCCCAGTTATGCCAATCTGATGATAGGGTGGTGGGAGCAGCAGGTGCCTGACCACTACTTACAATATGGCGACCATGTGAAAATGTGGGACGCAATATAGATGATCTCTTTATCATCTGGAGGGGTAGTGAGCATCAAGCAAAGGAATTTATCTCTAATTTGAAGACCAATGACTGTAATCTCAGATTTGAAGGGAAAATGAATAACAGCAAGATTGATTTTCTTGACATACAAGTCCAAATACAGAACAACAAATTAATATCTCAGTTGTTCCAGAAAGAAACAGCCGGTAACACTCTTTTGCATGCGGATAGTCATCATCCTAAAAATCTGATAAAAAGCATCCCTTATGGGGAATTCCTACGGGCTCGTAGGAATTGTACATCTGATGTGGATTTTTTAGAAGAATGTGACTGTATGTCATCTAGATTCATTGAGTGTGGCTATAGGAGAGCAGATATAGCAATTGCATTCAATAAGATTTCCAAAGTGAGCCAAGAAGTGGCACTTGCTCCTAAGGAATCAAATGAAATGACTGAGGACACCTGTATTAGGTTCATTACCACATACAATGCTGGGTCACAGGGCATCAAAAAAAGCCTCACCAAGCATTGGGATGTGTTACAGACAGAACCGAGTTTGACTGCTGCTCTGGGTCATTATCCTAATGTTACATATAGGAAATGTAACTCCCTTAGTAACAAGTTATGTCGGAATGAAATAACTCTTACTAAACCTAAAAGTAACACAATACGGGGATTTTACACATATATGGCATGTAAAGCCTGGAAGTACAGTACCAATGTTAAGAAAGTTTTCTTTCCTGTTGCTAAATCCACTAGATTGATTGACAAACATTTAACTTGTCTTACGGATTATTGTGTGTAAGTATTGTCTTGCCTCTGCCAAAAATCTTATGTCGGAAGCACAATGTTTCCAGATAAAAAGCGTATTCTTGAGCATATGCATGCAATTCAGAATAAGGATAAAAAATATCTGGTGGCACGGCACTTTGAAGAGCTACATAAAAGTAACAGAAATCTGCATCGTTTTTATGTAATTGACTGTGCATTCCCGAGACAGTGAGAAGGGGAGACAGAATACGCAAATTACGGCAGTTGAAATGTAGGTTTATACTTGATATTGACACAAAAACGCCAATGGTTTGAACTCGGATGAAGAGTTAGCTTGCTTTTTAGGAGAATAAAAGATTGTAAAGGCTGGTATAAATTCTATAGTTCTTTGTTATATGTATAACAAATAAATTATTAGCTGTGTTGCTTCTGATATTGTTTTTAAATTCACTTTTCTTTAGGCACAATACACTAAGATTTTGATTTTAGAGATTTCTTTTCTCTCTGTGCTTTTTGTATTTATACAGTTGGAACCATAACACACACCATTTGGTAAGAATATCTTGGAATGTATCCAGGATTTAGTGATTCCAGGTTATCACAAACTGGGGAGAAGGTCTTTTGTATCTATATAATCACATATGAAGCCCACTTGGGCAGAATTGGGTATTGTATTCCATTTTGGATAACATAAAATGATTTAGACCTCGGATAGTGATAACCTACCAATTGGGATTACGTGTAGATTATGAGAGTATGATTCATTGCAAATCTTGTCAAAACATAAGTAGGTAGTGATTTGGAGGGATAAGGAAAAATGGATTTGTGACTTTATATTTGCAGCCACTTATAAATAGAAAGGGGTAACAGTAATTTATGATTGTGTCACTTTATATAATTTTTGATAACTGTAAAGTGAAGAAACTATGTATTATAAGAGTATCTTTGGAACGTCCCTATGAGATGTATTACGTAATTGTTCCTTATCAATAAGGTATGCTATATTGTACGTTACAGAATGTCCGCTATGTACAAATTATACTTTGGAAAGCTTATAAAATTTCTATTGTTAGTGGGACACAGAAAGTTATAATAACATTTCAATAAGTCAAATATGTTCCTGATTTATTGGTATTTTCATTATAATGTTATGTCTTAATGTCATGATCTGCATTAAGAACTGAGAGATGAATTTTACACATTCTAAGATGGCTGCTATTGTGGTTCAAAAAAGCTATTGAGAGTCCTCTTTTTATGTATATATCCACACGAGCACTTAAATCTGGCCAACAACTGTTGTCTTTTACATGTGATCAAGGCGTGTAGTCGCCAAAACGCGTTGGGGTAGTTTGGCCATGAATAGACTCACTATGGAACTTCTTTGAAGTCTGCAAATTTTTCAAGAAGGAGCACGTGCTGGTCAGTGCTCTGTGACGTGGTGTTTTCGGATATATATATATATATGCAATACGAGAGGCAGAGATTTTGGCACAGGGGGAGGGTGTGAATATCTCAGGCAATGCACCAACAAGTTTTAGACCAAGTTCACGTTTCATTCAACTCTCGGCTCGAGATGCTACTGATATCTATAGTGATCTGTTGATAAATGAACTTAAAAACTTACATACTCGTATCCGCAATAAAAAACAAATTTGCACACAGAAACAAAAAGAATATTTCATTTTAATTAACAAGCTATCTTTGAATGACGATTGTATTGTGCGAAATGCCAATAAAGGGGGCAATATTGTCCTGTGGGACAAAAGGAAATATCTAGCAGAGGCATACAAGCAATTGAACAATCGGTCCTGCTATGTTAAAGTTCATGAAAAAGAAATGGTAATGAGTCATCAAGGATATAATGTGGAATTAAAACAGTGGTACGAGCAATGGTTAATCAGCCATGATGAGCATATGTTTTTAAAAATAAGTAATCCCACTACACCAGTGCTTTATCTAATACCTAAAGTGCACAAAGATGCAGTTAACCCACCAGGACGCCCCATTATTTCAGCTATAGGGAGTGCCCTAGAAAACACCTCCAAGTATGTTGATTATTTTTTATGTAATCTTGTGAAGACCCTGCCTTCATACATACAGGATACAGGAGATTTCCTTCGGAGGATCCCTGGGAAGATGAATTTTTACTCATTACTATTGATGTATCCACGCTTTATACCAGCATTAGACATGAAGACGGCCTAAAAGCCGTAAAACACTTTTTAGGGGTATGACCCTTAAGATTATGGTTACACACTCAGATGCTCCTACCGATGATAGAGAAGTGCCTTACTAGCAACTTTTTCTTGTTCAATGGAGAGCTTTTCCATCAAGTGTGAGGGACAGCAATGGGCACCTGCTTCGCCCCCAGCTATGCGAATTTGCATATGGGCTGGTGGGAGGAGCAGGTGATCCGCATGAAGTTCCATGAGGAATGGGAAAGTCACATTATGCACTGGAGCCGTTTTATTGACGATCTATTCTTGGTCTGGAAAGGGACAGAGAATGAAGCGAAAAGTTTTCTCATCAAAATCCAAGAAAATTATTTAAACTTAAGTTTTACGAGCAATATCAGTGCTACAAGTGTGAATTTCCTAGACCTCACAGTATACATCAAAGATAAAAAACTTGAAACTAAACTATACAGGAAATCGACGTCACGGAATACGTTGCTTCATGCAACGAGCTTCCATCCTAATAACTTGATTAGGAGTATTCCTTATGGTGAGTGTCTAAGAACCAGACAAAATTGTAGTGAAGAAGCTGAAACTAAAAATGAAATTGACAATTTAAAAAATAGATTTAAAGCTAGAGGGTACACAGAGGAATGCATAGGAACTGTGGTTTTTAGAGCTACGAAACAACCAAGAGAAGAAATCCTTTTTAAAAAAGGTAAAACAGATGCAAAACATGAGAAGGCTACAAAAAAACAGTGTAGAATAATAACCACGTTCAGCAAACAGCAGAGTAATGTCAGGAGTATTTTAAATAAACATTGGCACATTATAAGAAATGACCCAATTTTAGGTAAAATAGTGCTGCGGAAACCCCAAGTAACATTCAGGCGAGCAAGATCCTTAAAACAAGTACTTGTTAAAAAATACCCTGAAGGATGTCAAAGCAAAAACAACCTGGCTAAGCAGGAAACAAGGATTTTTGAAATGCTCTAAATGTAAGGCATGTTTACATGGGAAAAACACAGAGCAATATAAACCCGGTTTGTCTAATAAAATGAAAAAGATCAAAGAAAAATTCAATTGCAAAACAGAGTTTGCTGACTATGTGCTGCAGTGCCCCTGTGGCCTGCGGTACGTGGGAAGTACAATTCTGGAAGTCCACAAATGGATATTACAGCATCTTAGAGCAATCAAAAATGGCGACAGAACATATCCTGCAGCGCGCTATTTTGAAGCTTTTCATAACAAAGATGCAAAGGGATTGACGTACTACGTAGTGGATGCAGTTGCTTCAGATATTAGATGGGGCAACAGAGAAAAGAAACTGAGAAAGTTAGAGTCTCGTTATATTATCGAGCTAGATTCAAAAACCCCGGGGGGCCTGAATATGGAAGATTTCCACACTCACTTGTAAATATCTAATTGCCTGAGATTAGCCTCCTACACCGCAAGGAATTGATAGATATTAAATTTTAAATCACATTTATTGCACTTTGCACCAGACAGACTCAGAAGAGATATATATTATTAAGTAGAGTACCGAATGCCCACTGGGGCTTAATCACAACGAGGCACATGCACGAATGAGTGTACAATGCGCTAAAATGAACAATGCATATAGTTGAACAACTAGATCCATTTCCCGATCAGGAACTATAATGAATTACAATGTTTCAAATAATGTTCCAAATATGTGTTGGAAATGCATAAGAAATATAGATTACAAAATATGGGATGTTACGATTACAATCATGATATGGTTTGTACTTCAATAATTTTCCCGAAAAATTCTTTCACTGAAAAAATTCTTTTACTGAAAGGAATATTTAAGTGTGAGACAATTTGTACATTATGTTTTTCTTATTGAAAAACACATGCATGATGAATTAATAAGTTCAGCATTGCATAAATTAGGTACTCGATTTGCAAAAATGAATCATTACGATTATCGAATGAATTTAAACAAGGCTATGTAAACTATGAGTCTGTCTTTAGTATTGGTTACACAGTAGTTTTCACGTGACATGCACTAAATTTTTTTTTAAAAGTTGGCTGGTAATTGTGCCTCGGCATTGGTGAGCAAGCCTGCTGTGCAGGCGAAACGCGTACAATGGTGGCTGACAGTTAAAGATCTAAAAGAAACATCCACATGTGGCGTCGTCATCCTTTGAAAAGGAGTTTGGTGATATATATATATATAAGCCTCTTCACTGTAAGGGATCACACAGTGGACTCCAACGCCCAGCATGCAGTTGGGCTGCAGGAACAGCGCGAGGTGCCTTACACCTGTGAGGCGAAGGAGGGGCGAGTGGTCACGTGATGAGGAGTGGCCACAGCGTTAACATCAGAGCAACGGACCCCCTTGAACACCAAGGACACATCTGAAACGGGCACTGAAGAAAGACATTTAAAGTCTGAAACGCGTCTGCCTAGCGTTTCAGGGACCCTTTGCTGAAGCTGAACTCGGACAAGACGGAGGTCCTCATCCTTGGTTCCAACCCTTCAGCCTGGGACGACTCCTGGTGGCCAACATCACTGGGAACAGCCCCGCCACCCACCGACCACGTACGCAACCTAGGGGTCATCCTCGACCCCACCCTCTCCATGACTAAGCAGGTCAACGCCGTTTCCTCATCCTGCTTCAACATCCTCCGAATGCTCCGCAGGATCTTCAAGTGGATCCCCACCAAAACAAGAAAAACAGTCACCCAGGCCCTCGTCACCAGCAGGCTGGACTACGGAAACGCCCTCTACGCAGGAACAATGGCTAAGCTCCTGAGATGGCTGCAACGCATCCAGAACGCCTCTGCACGTCTTATCCTCGACATCCCCCGACGCAGCCACATCACACCCCACCTGAGAGACCTGCACTGGCTCCCTGTCAACAAGAGGATAACCTTCAAGCTCCTCACCCACGCACACAAAGCACTCCACAACTCCGGACCAGCCTACCTCAACAGACGACTCAGCTTCTACACCCCCACCCGCCAGCTCCGCTCGACCAGCCTCGCCCTCGCCACAGTCCCCCGCATCCGGAAAACGACCACCGGCGGCAGATCCTTCTCCCACCTCGCCGCCAAGACCTGGAACACCCTCCCCACCAACCTCCGACAGACCCAAGACCTACTGGCCTTCAGAAGACTCCTCAAGACCTGGCTCTTCGATCAGTAGCAGCACCACCCCCTCTTCCCCCAGCGCCTTGAGACCCTTGCGGGTATGTAGTGCACTTTATAAGTGACATGATTGATTGATTGATTGATTGCTTGCCTGCGCAAATTGCATCAATAAAGCCGTCTGTTTGTTACCCCCGGAGCTGGTCACACTCTTCCTTTTTGTGGAGAGAGACTGGTTGTGATATATATATATATATATATATATATATATATATATATATATATATATATATATATATATATATATATATATATATATATATCCCCACAGAAGACGCTCATTCTGGGACCAACTGACCCGAGGGAGGTGGTGTGTATCCCAGCGGAGCAAGCGGTGATAATTCCTAGTAACGCCGTTGCACGCAAGCCTTCTTGCATAAAAAACGCACTCTCAGGTCACCGTGAAATGCGAAGGAATTTAATTCTCGTTTCTCATCATTACACATTTCGGCTGCAACGCAGCCTTGATCAATATATATATATATTGATATAGATATAGATATTCTCTACTGGCGGTCGCCAGTAGATAGTTATAGTTAGGACCTATTTTCCATAGGAAATCCACGACATTCTATTTGAAATAACTCTTGCGTCAATTGACGAATCTTCGCGAAATTTTCAAAATTTATGGCCCGCTCCAGTCCGCTCCTACCCTGAAAGTTTCGGGGTGATTCGTCAAGTGGGGGCCGAGAAAAAAGGGGGTCCCAAAACGTGTTTTCCCCATTCATTTTCCCATAGGAAACTTTAGCCACGGCTACAGCCCGAACTGCTGAACGGAATTACACAAAATTTGGCAAAGAGGTAGTTCTTGGTTCAGAAAGAACCCTTTTTGTTAAATGGTGTAAATCCGTTCAGTAGTTGCGGAGAAATTAAAAAAATAAGAGTCAAAAAATCAATTTCCCATAGGAAAATTTATGCAAGGCTACAGCCCGAACTGCTGAACGGAATTACACCAAATTTTGCAAAGAGGTAGTTCTTGGTTCAGAAAGAACCCTTTTTGTTAAATGGTGTAAATCCGTTCAGTATTTGCTGAGAAAATCAAAAGTAAAAACACATATATATCTGGGCGGAGCCTAACCACACATGTCATCGTGAGATCTGATTGGCTGTCAGCACTTCATCCTGGAATTGCTGGCAGCCATCTTGGGACCAATATAAATGATAGTACCCCATTGAAATGCATTGTAGTTAATCGAAGATTTTGAGGGTTACCAAAAGGAGAACTATAAAGGGTGATAACAGACTTTAGTTACATTAGAATTCATTTGTTGATGGTACCATACTAATTTCAGGAATTGTGGTGTGTTCTAAGGTGATTTTACCCTGTGAAAAACCTTCTGCTGGGATATCATGAATCATGTTTGAGAGAAAACTATTTTCACATGCTTGTCCCATACAGTTTTGGAAGGTGCTCCAGAAGCTAAAATGAGAGCATTTTTTCTGTAAATTCACATTATCTTTCTCAGTCATGTGAGAATGAAGTCTGACATTCTCAGTAAAACATGTACATCCAACAAGGGCAGAGACTGTCAGTTGATTCCTTTGTGTTCTAATGCAGCTTCCCAGAGTGTTCTAAAGAACAACTAGAGTGCTAACAGCCTTACTTATGACAAAAGTATGGCACACCTGAAGCCATCTTGATTGGAATAAACTGGTAACACTTAAAACATTTAATTTAAAAAGGAACAAAATGATGGGGTTCATCTTGTCATAGAAATTATGGTTAGTGCTCTGGAAAGAAAAATTAGGACATGTTTCAAGTGTGATCTCAAATATCTTCCTGTTATATTTCAACAGGAGCAGCCTGTCAGTTGATGCCTTTGTGTTCTACTGCAGCTTCCCAGAGTGTTCTAAAGAACAACTAGAGCGCTAACAGTCTTACTTATGACAAAAGTATGGCACACCTGAAGCCATCTTGATTGGAATAAACTGGTAACACTTAAAACATTTAATTTAAAAAGGAACAAAATGATGGGGTTCATTTTGTCATAGAAATTATGGTTAGTGCTGTAGAAAGAAAAATTAGGACATGTTTCAAGTGTGATCTCAAATATCTTCCTGTTATATTTCAACAGGAGCAGCCTGTCAGTTGATGCCTTTGGGTTCTACTGAAGCTTCCCAGAGTGTTCTAAAGAACAACTAGAGCGCTAACAGTCTTACTTATGACAAAAGTATGGCACACCTGAAGCCATCTTGATTGGAATAAACTGGTAACACTTAAAACATTTAATTTAAAAAGGAACAAAATGAGGGGGTTCATTTTGCCATAGAAATTATGGTTAGTGCTGTAGAAAGAAAAATTAGGACATGTTTTAAGTGAGATCTCAAATATCTTCCTGTTATATTTCAACAGGAGCAGCCTGTCAGTTGATGCCTTTGTGTTCTACTGCAGCTTCCCAGAGTGTTCTAAAGAACAACTAGAGTGCTAACAGCCTTACTTATGACAAAAGTATGGCACACCTGAAGCCATCTTGATTGGAATAAACTGATAATACTTAAAACATTTAATTTAAAAAGGAACAAAATGATGGGGTTCATCTTGTCATAGAAATTATGGTTAGTGCTCTGGAAAGAAAAATTAGGACATGTTTCAAGTGTGATCTCAAATATCTTCCTGTTATATTTCAACAGGAGCAGCCTGTCAGTTGATGCCTTTGTGTTCTACTGCAGCTTCCCAGAGTGTTCTAAAGAACAACTAGAGCGCTAACAGTCTTACTTATGACAAAAGTATGGCACACCTGAAGCCATCTTGATTGGAATAAACTGGTAACACTTAAAACATTTAATTTAAAAAGGAACAAAATGATGGGGTTCATTTTGTCATAGAAATTATGGTTAGTGCTGTAGAAAGAAAAATTAGGACATGTTTCAAGTGTGATCTCAAATATCTTCCTGTTATATTTCAACAGGAGCAGCCTGTCAGTTGATGCCTTTGGGTTCTACTGAAGCTTCCCAGAGTGTTCTAAAGAACAACTAGAGCGCTAACAGTCTTACTTATGACAAAAGTATGGCACACCTGAAGCCATCTTGATTGGAATAAACTGGTAACACTTAAAACATTTAATTTAAAAAGGAACAAAATGAGGGGGTTCATTTTGCCATAGAAATTATGGTTAGTGCTGTAGAAAGAAAAATTAGGACATGTTTTAAGTGAGATCTCAAATATCTTCCTGTTATATTTCAACAGGAGCAGCCTGTCAGTTGATGCCTTTGTGTTCTACTGCAGCTTCCCAGAGTGTTCTAAAGAACAACTAGAGTGCTAACAGCCTTACTTATGACAAAAGTATGGCACACCTGAAGCCATCTTGATTGGAATAAACTGATAACACTTAAAACATTTAATTTAAAAAGGAACAAAATGAGGGGGTTCATTTTGCAATAGAAATTATGGTTAGTGCTGCAAAAAGAAAACTTAGTGTATGTTTTAAGTGAGATCTCAAATCCTCTTCTATTTCATTAGAAAATTCTGACATGCAGACTGAAACAATCACTTTCAATACCAGCAGTAGACTTCCAGTTAACTCCTTGGTGAGCAGTAGCTTTACTGCAGTGATCTAATGAACAACTAGAGTGCTAACATTCTGAATTTATGGCAAATGTGTGACACATCTGAATGCCTTCTTGATGGAATCAAAGTAAAAAACTGAAAGCATTTCCTACTGAGGAGACTGCAGTAAATGAGCAAATTAGGAAACTTCATAACAAAGAAGTCTTCCAAGATGGCCACCAGTGAAAAAAGAGCCCAAATGTAGCACAAATATTACCCAGATGTAGCCCACATATAGCCCAATGACAAAAGTGTGCATAACACTTTTATTTTTAGTTTTTTTGCAGTTTTATGTAGTGCAGACTGGTCAGGTATTGGAGCGTTGCATCTTAAAACATGACCCCCTACACTACAAAAACACCACTGCACTACCCTAAACCCTAAAACACTACCCCCAGCACGACCCCCTACACTACACAAGCACCACTGCACTATCCTAAACCCTAAAACACTACCCCCAGCATGACCCCCTACACTACACAAACACCACTGCACTACCCTAAACCCTAAAACACTACCCCAACACCACTGCACTAACCTAAATCCTAAAACACTACCCCCAGCACGACCCCCTACACTATCCAAACACCACTGCAGTACCCTAAAACATGACCCCCTACACTACACAAACACCACTGCACTACCCTAAACCCTAAAACACTACCCCCAGTACGACCCCCTACACTACACAAACACCACTGCACTACCTTAAACCCTAAATCACTACCCCCAGCACGACCCCCTACACTACCCAAACACCACTGCACTACCCTAAAACATGACCCCCTACACTACACAAACACCACTGCACTACCCTAAACCCTAAAATACTACCCCCAGCACGACCCCCTACACTACACAAGCACCACTGCACTACCCTAAACCCTAAAACACTACCCCCAGCATGACTCCCTACACTGCCCGAACACCACTGCCCTGCCCTAAACCCTGAAACACCAGCCCCTGCACGACCCCCTACACTGCCCAAACACCACTGCACTGCCCTAAACCCTGAAACACCAACCCTAGCACGACCCCCTACACTGCCCGAACACCACTGCACTGCCCTAAACCCTGAAACACCACCCCCTTCAACACCCCCTACACTGCCCGAACACTACTGCACTGCCTAAACCCTGAAACACCACCCCCAGCATGCCCCCTACACTGCCCGAACACCACTGCACTGCCCTAAACCCTGAAACACTACCCCCAGCAAGACCTCCTACACTGCCTGAACACCACTGCACTGCCCTAAACCCTGAAACGTCACCCCCAGCAAGACCCCCTACACTGCCCGAACACCACTGCCCTAAACCCTGAAACACCACCCCCGGCACGACCCCTACACTGCCCGAACACCACTGCACTGCCCTAAACCCTGAAACACCACCCCCAGCACGACCCCCTACACTGCCCGAACACCACTGCACTGCCCTAAACCCTGAAACACCACCCCCTGCACGACCCCCTACACTGCCCGAACACCACTGCACTACCCTAAACCCTAAAACACTACCCCCAGCACAACCCCCTACACTGCCCGAACACCACTGCACTGCCCTAAACCCTGAAACACCACCCCTTCATGACCCCCAATACTGCCCGAACACCACTGCACTGCCCTAAACCCTGAAACAGCACCCCCAGCACGCCCCCTACACTGCCCGAACACCACTGCACTGCCCTAAACCCTGAAACACTACCCCCAGCAAGACCTCCTACACTGCCCGAACACCACTGCACTGCCCTAAACCCTGAAACATCACCCCCAGCAAGACCCCTACACTGCCCGAACACCACTGCCCTAAACCCTGAAACACCACCCCCAGCACGACCCCCTACACTGCCCAAACACCACTGCACTGCCCTAAACCCTGAAACACCACCCCCAGCACGACCCCCTACACTGCCCGAACACCACTGCACTGCCCTAAACCCTGAAACACCACCCCCTGCACGACCCCCTCACTGCCCGAACACTACTGCACTGCCCTAAACCCTGAAACACTATCCCCAGCACGACCCCCTACACTGCACGAACACCACTGCACTGCCCTAAACCCTAAAACACTACCCCCAGCAAGACCCCCTACACTGCCCGAACACCACTGCACTGCCCTAAACCCTGAAACATCACCCCCAGCAATACCCCCTACACTGCCCGAACACCACTGCCCTAAACCCTGAAACACCACCCCCAGCAAGACCCCCTACACTGCCCGAACACCACTGCACTGTCCTAAACCCTGAAACACCAGCCCCAGCACGACCCCTACACTGCCCGAACACCACTGCACTGCCCTAAACCCTGAAACACCACCCCCTGCACGACCCCCTACACTGCCCGAACACCACTGCACTGCCCTAAACACTGAAACACCACCCCCAGCACGACCCGCTACACTGCCCGAACACCACTGCACTGCCCTAAACCCTGAACCAGCACCCCCTGCACGATCCCCTACACTGCCCGAACACTACTGCACTGCCCTAAACCCTGAAACACCACCTCCAGCACGACCCCCAACACTGCACGAACACCACTGCACTGCCCTAAACCCCAAAACACTACCCCCAGCAAGACCCCCTACACTGCCCGAACACCACTGCACTGCCCTAAACCCTGAAACATCACCCCCAGCAAGACCCCCTACACTGCCCGAACACCACTGCCCTAAACCCTGAAACACCACCCCCAGCAAGACCCCCTACACTGCCCGAACACCACTGCACTGCCCTAAACCCTGAAACACCACCCCCAGCATGACCCCCTACACTGCCCGAACACCACTGCACTGCCCTAAACCCTGAAACACCAACCCCAGCATGACCCCCTACACTGCCCGAACACCACTGCACTGCCCTAAACCCTGAAACACCAGCCCCAGCACGACCCCCTACACTGCCCGAACACCACTGCACTACCCTAAACCCTCAAACACCAGCCCCAGCACGACCCCTACACTGCCCAAACACCACTGCACTGCCCTAAACCCTGAAACACCAGCCCCAGCAAGACCCCCTACACTTCCCGAACACCACTGCACTGCCCTAAACCCTGAAACACCACCCCCAGCAAGACCCCTACACTGCCCGAACACCACTGCACTAAAGCCTGAAACACCACCCCCTGCAAGACCACATACACTGGCCGAACACCACTGCACTGCCCTAAACCCTGAAACACCACCCCCTGCACGACCCCCTACACTGCCCAAACACCACTGCACTGCCCTAAACCCTGAAACACCACCCCCTGCACGACCACCTACACTGCCCGAACACCACTGCACTGCCCTAAACCCTGAAACACCACACCCAGCACGACACCCTACACTGCCCAAACAACACTGCACTGCCCTAAACCCTGAAACACCACCCCCTGCATGACCTCCTAGACTGCCGGAACACCACTGCACTGCCCTAAACACTGAAACACCACCCCCAGCACGACCCCCTACACTGCCCGAACACCACTGCACTGCCCTAAACCCTGAAACATCAACCCCAGCAAGACCCCCTACACTGCCTGAACACCACTGCCCTAAACCCTGAACACCACCCCTACACTGCACGAACACCACTGCACTGCCCTAAACCCTGAAACACCACCTCCAGCAAAACCCCCTACACTGCCTGAACACCATTGCTCTGCCCTAAATCCTGAAACACTAGCCCCAGCACGACCCCCTACACTGCCCAAACACCACTGCACTGCCCTAAACCCTGAAACACCACCCCCAGCATGACCCCCTACACTGCCCGAACACCACTGCACTGCCCTAAACACTGAAACACCAGCCCCAGCAAGACCCCCTACACTGCCCGAACACCACTGCACTGTCCTAGACTCTGAAACACCAGCCCCAGCAAGACCCCCTACACTGCCCGAACAACACTGCACTGCCCTAAACCCTGAAACACCAGCCCCAGCATTACCCCCTACACTGCCCGAATACCACTGCACTGCCCTAAACCCTGAAAAGCCAGCCCCAGCACGACCACCTACACTGCCCGAACACCACTGCACTGCCCTAAACCCTGAAACACCAGCCCCAGCACGACCCCCTACACTGCCCGAACACCACTGCACTGCCCTAAACCCTGAAACACCAGCCCCAGCTCGACCCCCTACACTGCCCGAACACCACTGCACTGCCCTAAACCCTGAAACACCAGCCCCAGCACGACCCCCTACACTGCCCGAACACCACTGCACTGCCCTAAACCCTGAAACACCAGCCCCAGCATGACCCCCTACACTGCCCGAACACCACTGCACTGCCCTAAACCCTGAAACACCACCCCCTGCATGACCCCCTACACTGCCCGAACACCACTGCACCGCCCTAAACCCTGAAACACCACCCCCTGCACCGCCCCCTACACTGCCCGAACACCACTGAACTGCCCTAAACCCTGAAACACCACCCCCAGCACGACCCCCTTTACTGCTCGAACACCACTGCACTGCCCCAAACCCTGAAACACCACCCCCAGCACGACCCCCTACACTGCCCGAACACCACTGCCCTAAACCCTGAAACACCCCCTGCACGACCCCCTACACTGCCCGAACACCACTGTACTGCCCTAAACCCTGAAACACCACCCCCTACACTGCCCGAACACCACTGCACTGCCCTAAACCCTGAAACACCACCCCCAGCACGACCCCCTACACTGCCCGAACACCAATGCACTGCCCTAAACCCTAAAACACCACCCCCAGCATTACCCCCTACACTGCCCAAACACCAC
The DNA here is from genome assembly GCA_963921515.1 of Calotriton arnoldi. Lineage (NCBI taxonomy): Eukaryota > Metazoa > Chordata > Amphibia > Caudata > Salamandridae > Calotriton > Calotriton arnoldi. The sequence goes on along the minus strand of CAWUFW010017467.1, from coordinate 195,274 downwards.
TGCACTGCCCTAAACCCTAGAACACTACCCCCAGCACGACCCCCTACACTACCCGAACACCACTGCACTACCCTAAACCCTAAAATACTACCCCCAGCACAACCCCCTACACTACCCGAACACGACTGCACTGCCCTAAACCCTCAAACACTCCCCCCAACACGACCCCCTACACTACCCGAACACCACTGCACTGCCCTAAACCCTAAAACACTCCCCCCAGCACGACCCCCTACACTACCCGAACACCACTGTACTGCCCTAAACCCTAAAACACTCCCCCAGCACGACCCCCTACACTACCCAAACACCACTGCACTGCCCTAAACCCTAAAACACTACCCCCGCATGACCCCCTACACTACCCAAACACCAATGCTCTACCCTAATCCCTAAAACACTACCCCCCGCATGACCCCCTACACTACCCTAAACCCTAAAACACTACCCCTGCACGACTCCCTACACTACCCAAAGACCACTGCACTACCCTGAACCCTAAAACACGACCTCCTACACTACACAAACACCACTGCACTACCCTAAACCCTAAAACACTACCCCTACACTACACAAACACCACTGCACTACCCTAAACCCTAAAAAACTACCCCCAGCACAAACCACTACACTACCCAAACACCACTGCACTACCCTAAACCCTAAAAAACTACCCCCAGCAGTACCCCTACACTACCCAAACACCACTGCACTACCCTAAACCCTAAAACACTACCCCCAACAGTACCCCCTACACTACCCAAACACCACTGCACTACCCTAAATCACTACCCCCAGCACGACCCCCTACACTACGCAAACACCACTGCACTACCCTAAACCCTAAAACACTACCCCCAGCACGACCCCCTACACTACCCAAAGACCACTGCACTACCCTAAACCCTAAAACACTCCCCCAGCACGACTCCCTACACTACCCAAACACCACTGCACTACCCTAAACCCTAAATCTACCCCCAGCATGACCCCCTACACTACACAAACACCACTGCACTACCCTAAACCCTAAAACACTGCCCCCAGCACGACCCTCTTCACTACCTAAACACAACTGCACAATTTGTTACAGGCGTTGCAACGCAGGCCTGTGGTGCTTACTGGAAGTACCTAGTGGGCTAGTTGGGCCCCAGGGACCCTCAGGATTCAAGGTGACCTAATCCCCCAACTTAAAACGCACCACGGGGCGCGTTTGCACAGTGGTGAAGGGAGGGGGCGGGGCCTCAGGTGACATGTGCGCAAACACGCCCTGTGGTGCGTTTTAAGTTGGGGAATTAATTCCCTTTGAATCCTGAGGGACCCTGGGGGCCAACTAGCCCACCAGGTACCTTCAGTAAGCACAACAGAGTTGCGTTGCAGAGAGGTGAAAAAAGGTGCGTGGCCTCGGAACGCCTCTCTGCAACTCAGCTCTGTGGTCCTAACTGTAGGTACCTGGGGGGCTAGTTGGGCCCCAGGGACCCTCAGAATTCAAGGGGACTTAACCCCGCAACTTAAAACGCGCCACGGGGTGCATTTGCACACATGTCACCTCAGGCCCCCTCCCTTCACCACTGTGCAAACGCGCCCTGAAGCGCGTTTTAAGAGGTAGTTTTAATCCCCCTGTCATATTATGTACTAGGGACTTGCAGAGGAGGTCATGCTAATCACAGGGGTACCCCAACGCATAGTGTTCCCTAGTGTATGTAGGTGTTTTCACTGTATTCTAAGTGTCTTTTAGCATAGCACTGGCTCTGGTTAGTCAGAGTCAGTTACCACCAGTACCCGTCTGAAAAAGTTGTGGGCACAGGATGATTTTGCAACAAGGCCTCTTTCTGCTCCTCTGTTGGTTCTTTCTGCACATCTTTTGCTTCTTTCTGTGCGTTTTTTCTTCTTTCTTCACATGTCCTACCTCTGTAGGCATAGTTAGAAACTAGCATTTAAAAAAACCTTTGAAATTCACTTAAAAAATCATTGGTTTCAGGCACGTTATAGTTAGAAATTAGCATTTAAAAAACCTTTGAAATTCACTGAAAAAACCATAGGTTTCAGACACGTTATAGTTAGAAATTAGCATTTAAAAAACCTTTGAAATTCACTGACAAAACCATAGGTTTTAGGGACAGTTATAGTTAGTTGGACATTTCACTCGTACAAAACCATAGAAATTCCCCCGTTATAGTTAGTTCAGCTAACTATAACTCGCGCCCCGCAATGCACTGCTGATGACGTCACATATTACATCACTCATGACATGGTCAGTGACATCACTGATGACATCACTGATGACATCTCAAATGACATCACTGATGACATCATCCATGTGATAATTTCATGCATCTTCTCACACCCTAATATAACTTTTGATACACCCACTCTAAATTACAGACTGCCATTCTCAAAACCATAGACACTCCAACACCAAAAACTACATACCCACTCACTGATTCTTAGGTCTATACACATATCCACTCACTCACCCGTACAGTCACTCATACTTACGGTCACTCAGTACAGGACTATCATATGCACTCATACACCTATATAAACACTCACACACCGCCACTCATCCATAGAGGTACTCACACACCTAGTCAGTCATGCAAATAACATAATCACACACCCATTTACTCACCTATACAGTTATACACACACCAGCTCACTTACTCATACAAATACTAGCACATTCTTACGCTCTTATACAATCACTGATACAAGTACACATTCATCCATACAGCCACTCTCACAATCACACACTCTCACTTATAGCCATTTATATACTCCAACACATATATACTGCCTTTCACATATGTAGTTACTCACACATGTACCACTGAGATATACGTTCAATCACTAACACACCCATACACACACTCACCCACCCATACAGTCCATCACAGATGCACTCTTGAAACCATGCACCCAGTGAATCACCAACTCACACATCTATGCACAGTCACACACACCCCACCCATACAAACACTCAGGCACCCATACAGATACTCAGACAATCAATCAATAACCCATGTAGACACTCATGTAGCTATTCAGAAAGCCATGTAGCCGCTTACAAACCAACTGACAGACGGATACAGACATTCACACAGTTTAGTCACTAACCCATGCATTCAGTAAGATACATTTAATCACTCACTTGTAGAGTCAGTCACTCACGTATTAAATCATCCATTCAGACACTTATACACCCACTCATTCTTCAATACGCCTTTCCCTATATATATTAAACATATTTAAACTTTACAGAAACACAGTCACTGGATGATGTCATCAGTGATGTCATTTGAGATGTCATCAGTGATGTCATCAGTGATGTCACTGACCATGTCATGAGTGATGTAATATGTGACGTCATCAGCAGTGCATTGCGGGGCGCGAGTTATAGTTAGCTGAACTAACTATAACGGGGGAATTTTATGGGTTTTGTACGAGTGAAATGTCCAACTAACTATAACTGTCCCTAAAACCTATGGTTTTGTCAGTGAATTTCAAAGGTTTTTTAAATGCTAATTTCTAACTATAACGTGTCCTAAACCTATGGTTTTTTCAGTGAATATTTATATATTTAGATATATATTTTTATATGTATCAATATATACATATGTATGTGTGTGTGTATATTATCTACTGGCGGTCGCCAGTAGATAGTTATAGTTAGGACCTATTTTCCATAGGAAATCCGCAACATTCTATTTGAAATAACTCTTGCGTCGGTTGACGAATCTTTGCGAAATTTTCAAACTTTATGGCCCGCTCCGGTCCGCTCCTATCCTTAAAGTCTCGGGGTGATTCGTCAAGCGGGGGCCGAGAAAAAAGGGGGGTCCCAAAACGTGTTTTCCCCATTCATTTTCCCATAGGAAACTTTAGCCACGGCTACAGCCCGAACTGCTGAACGGAATTACACCAAATTTGGCAAAGAGGTAGTTCTTGGTTCAGAAAGAACCCTTTTTGTTAAATGGTGTAAATCCGTTCAGTAGTTGCTGAGAAAATCAAAAGTAAAATCACATATATATCTATGGCCGCTTAGGGTCCGTGTACCCTCCCGATCACGAGCTGCAGGCTAATTGGCTGTCAACACTCCAAATCAGGAAGTGTTGGCAGCCATTTTGTCCCTCGGTAGAACCGAGGCAGAGAAACAAGTGTGCAAAACGCACAAAGGGGGCAGGGTAGAAACACCCTGACCCCCTAGGTCTGCTCAGGGGGTCCCACAAGGACCCCCTGGGCAGAAAAAAGCATTTTTTTTAAAAAAAAATCGGCGGGATGCCTTTAGGGTGCGCGGATCCCGCCGATAAAAAAAAAAATCACAAGTGCGCAAATGCACAAAGGGGGCAGGATAGAAACACCCTGACCCCCTAGGTCTGCTCAGGGGGTCCCACAAGGACCCCTTGGGCAGAAAAAAGCTTTTTTTTTTTTAAATCGTCGGGATGCGCTTAGGGTGCGCGAATCCCGCCGGGTGAGCCAAGCCCCGGGGGCATGCGGGGGGTGGGTTTCTAGTTAATGGGGGGGCCTATAAGGCCCCCCAAGCCCCGGGGACCACCACCCCCCGGGGCTTTTTAATAAAAATGGTGCGGGAGGGCACTGTGCCCTCCCGCAGCCCCGGGGACCGCCACCCCCCGGGGCTTTGATTTTAAAATTGTAATCGCCTGTGTGGGGTGGGCTCCAGCCCCCCCACATGCCCCGGGGACTGCCACCTCCCCGGGGCACTAAAGATTTAAATATGGGGGTCCGTTACGGACCCCCAGAGCCCCGGGGACCACCACCTCCCCGGGGCTTTGAATAAGTTGGGAGGGGGCCGCGCGGCCCCCCTCCTGGAGCCCTTGATGGCCCTGGGGACCACCACCCCCCAGGGTCGGCTCCTGCAGTGTCCCGGGGTGCCTACCCCGGGACACTGTAGTTTGCTATGACAGGACGGGAGCCTCGCGGCTCCCGTCCTGTCATAGCAAACTGCTTTGGATATTGGAAGAGAGAGCAGGAAACCTGCTCTCTCTTCCAATATCCAAAGCACATTGCTTTTCCACATGGGGAGCTGCATGTTAGCAGCTCCCTATGTGGAAAAGCAATGCCGGCTGCCGCAGGACGCGGGGAGCCGGCAGGGTCCGTGGGGGAGTTGGGGTCCCCCCACAGACCCCAAAGGATGGGGCCAGCCCCGGGGGATGGGTCCCCGGGGCAAGTAGTGGCCCGGGAGGGGGGCCACGCGGCCCCCCTCCGCAAAAATAATAAAAAAAAAAAAGTTTGGCCCCGGGGGATGGGGTCCCCGGGGCCAATAGAGGCCTTAGGAGGGGGGCCACGCAGCACCCCTCCTCCAAAATTATTTTTTTTAAAGTGGCCATGCCCCGGGAGATGGGGTCCCCGGGGCCGGAATAGGCTACGGGAGGGGGGCCACGTGGCCCCCTTCCCCTACAGTATTTTTTTTTTTTTTTAAAGGGAAAAGGCATCAGGCCCTGGGGGATGGGGTCCCCAGGGCCCCAAAAACTAAAAAAGAAGGGTGGCCACACAGCCCCCCTTAAAAAAAAAAAAAAAGACGCGATCGAGCGTCAGGCACCGCCCCCTCCCTTAACCACTCTGCAAACGCGCGCTGTGGCGCGTTTTAAATTGGGGAAATAATTCCCATTCAATACTGGGGGTCCCTGGGGGCCAACTAGCCCACCAGGTACCTCCAGTAAGCGCCACAGGGCTGGGTTGCAGAGAGGTGGTCCAGGCCACGCCCCTTTTTACACCTCTCTGCAACGCAGCTCTGTGGCGCTTACTGGAGGTACTTGGTGGGCTAGTTGGTCCCCAGGGACCCTCAGGATTCAAGGGGACTTAATCCCCAACTTAAAACGCACCACGGGGCGCGTTTGCACAGTGGTGAAGGGAGGGGGCGGGGCTTCAGGTGACATGTGTGCAAACAGGCCCCGTGGCGCGTTTTAAGATGGGGATTTAAATCCCCTTCAATCCTGAGGGTCCCTGGGGGCCAACTAGCCCACCAGGTACCTCCAGTAAGCACCACGGAGCTGTGTTGCAGAGTGTTGTAAAAAGGGGCGTGGCCTCTGAACACCTCTCTGCAACGCAGCTCTATGGCGCATACTGGAGGTACCTGGTGGGCTAGTTGGCCCCTAGGGACCCTCGGGATTGAGGAGGAATTAATTCTCCAACTTAAAACGTGCCACAGGGCGTGTTTGCAGACATGTCACCTCAGGCCCCACCCCCTTCCTTCACCATTGTGCAAATATTCCTCTAAAATCAGCCGAACTATGAATTCTGATTTACTTACCTGTTTTCAGGAGAGACCTCAGTGCTGCATCTTTGAGCCCAGTACTGATCCTGAAAAGTATTTCTAACCGTACTTACCAGTATCTTGAATTTCCTTCCATAGGCTAACATTGACTGGTTTCACTTGGAAATTCTTCTAAGTGTGGAGTTTTGGAACTTTATAATATTCCTCTAAAATCAGCCGAACTACGAATTCCGATTTACTCACCTGTTATCAGGAGAGACCTCAGTGCTGCATCTTTGAGCCCAGTACAGATCCTGAAAAGTAATTCTAACCGTACTTACCAGTAACTTGAATTTCCTTCCATAGGCTAACATTGACTGGTTTCACTTGGAAATTCTTCTAAGTGTGGAGTTTTGGAACTTTATAATATTCCTCTAAAATCAGCCGAACTACGAATTCCGATTTACTCACCTGTTATCAGGAGAGACCTCAGTGCTGCATCTTTGAGCCCAGTACAGATCCTGAAAAGTAATTCTAACCGTACTTACCAGTAACTTGAATTTCCTTCCATAGGCTAACATTGACTGGTTTCACTTGGAAATTCTTCTAAGTGTGGAGTTTTGGAACTTTATAATATTCCTCTAAAATCAGCCGAACTACGAATTCCAATTTACTCACCTGTTATCAGGAGAGACCTCAGTGCTGCATCTTTGAGTCCAGTACAGATCCTGAAAAGTAAAACTAACCGTACTTACCAGTAACTTGAATTTCCTTCCATAGGAATCCATTGTCTGGTTTTCAGCAGAAAAGTTTCAAACTGTCGATTTTCACAAACTACAAATATTCCTTAAAAATCGCCTGTATGACTTAAACGCATTCTTTCAACTGTTTACAGGAGATGCACCAGTGCTGGATCCAGGATCCACCACTGAGTAAGAAAAAGTAACGATAACACTACTTACCTGCTAAGTGAATTTCATCCCATAGGATAACATTGGTGATTCTATTTGAAAAAGTTTCTAAGTGTCAACTTTTAAAATACAATAATATTCCTTAAAAATCACTACTGTAACCAAAACGCTTTTACTCAACTGTTTACAGGAGATGTCCCAGGACTGAATCTAGGATACAGTCCTGTGGTTAGAAAAGTAATCCATAAAGTAACTAAGTGCATTTAACTAGAAATTCACATTGAGCTCAATGTTGCATTGTGTTTGAAATTGTGTTGCCCATTGCAACAACTGTAACTACTGTACTTAAAAGTCTATTGCCTATTTGCAAAGTATTTAAACTAAAGTAATTCATTCTGAGAAAGTATATTTTGTAATGTAATGTATAATGTAATTATAATGTAATTAAAAAAATAAAATATCTAAAAATAAATAGTTAAAAAAATTGTAGTAAATCAGTATCAAAAAAATAAATATAACAATTAATACATTTAAAAATTGGCATTTACAAAACCTTTGAAATTCACTGAAAAAACCATAGGTTTCAGGCACGTTATAGTTAGAAATTAGCATTTAAAAAACCATTGAAATTCACTGAAAAAAACATAGGTTTCAGGCACGTTATAGTTAGAAATTAGCATTTAAAAAACCTTAGAAATTCACTGAAAAACCATAGGTTTTAGGGACAGTTATAGTTAGTTGGACATTGCACTCGTACAAAACCCGTGAAATTCCCCCGTTATAGTTAGTTCAGCTAACTATAACTCGCGCCCCCGCAATACACTGCTGATGACGTCACATACTACATCACTCATGACATGGTCAGTGACATCACTGATGACATCACTGATGACATCTCAAATGACATCACTGATGACATCACTGATGACATCATCCATGTGATAATTTCATGCATCTTCTCACACCCTAATATAACTTTTGATAGACCCACTCTAAATTACAGACTGCCATTCTCAAAACCATAGACACTCCAACACCAATAACTACATACCCAATCACTGATTCTTAGGTCTACACACACATCCACTCACTCACCTGTACAGTCACTCATACTTACGGTCACTCAGTACAGGACTATCATATGCACTCATACACCTACATAGACACTCACACACCGCCACTCATCCATACAGGTACTCACACACCTAGTCAGTCATGCAAATAATTAATCACACTGCCATTTACTCACCTATACAGTTATACACACACCAGCTCACTTACTCATACAAATACTAGCACATTCTTACGCTCTTATACAATCACTGATACAAGCACACACTCATCCATACAGTCACTCTCACAATCACACACTCTCGCTTATAGCTATTTATATACTCCAACACACATATATACTGCCTTTCACATATGCAGTTACTCACACATGTACCACTGGGACATACATTCACTCACTAACACACTCTTACACACACTTACCCACCCATACAGTCTATCACAGATGCACTCTTGAAACCATCCACCCAGTGAATCACCCACTCACACATCTATGCACAGAGTCGCACACACCCCAGCCACACAAACACTCAGGCACCCATACAGATACTCAGACAACCAATCAATAACTCATATAGACACTCATGAAGCTATTCAAAAACCCATGCAGCCACTTACACAGCAACAGACAGACGGATACAGACATTCACCCAGTTTAGTCACTAACCCATGCATTCAGTAAGATATGTTTAATCACTCACTTAAAGAGTTAGTCATGCACCTATTAAATCATCCATACAGACACTTATACACCCACTCATTCTTCAATACGCCTTTCCCTATATATATTAAAAATATTTAAACTTTACAGAAACACACAGTCACTGCATGATGTCATCAGTGATGTCATTTGAGATGTCATCAGTGATGTCATCAGTGATGTCACTGACCATGTCATGAGTGATGTAATATGTGACGTCATCAGCAGTGCATTGCGGGGCCGCGAGTTATAGTTAGCTCAACTAACTATAACGGGGGAATTTCACGGGTTTTGTACGAGTGCAATGTCCAACTAACTATAACTGTCCCTAAAACCTATGGTTTTTTCAGTGAATTTCTAAGGCTTTTTAAATGCTAATTTCTAACTATAACGTGCCTGAAACCTATGGTTTTTTCAGTGAATATATATATATACATATTATCTACTGGCGGTCGCCAGTAGATAGTTATAGTTAGGACCTATTTTCCATAGGAAATCCGCGACATTCTATTTGAAATAACTCTTGCGTCGGTTGACGAATCTTCACGAAATTTTCAAACTTTATGGCCCGATCCGGTCCGCTCCTACCCTGAAAGTCTCAGGGTGATTCGTCAAGCGGGGGCCGAGAAAAAAGGGGGGTCCCAAAACGTGTTTTCCCCATTCATTTTCCCATAGGAAACTTTAGACACGGCTACAGCCCGAACTGCTGAACGGAATTACACCAAATTTGGCAAAGAGGTAGTTCTTGGTTCAGAAAGAACCCTTTTGTTAAATGGTGTAAATCCGTTCAGTAGTTGCGGAGAAATTAAAAAATAAGAGTCAAAAATCAATTTCCCATAGGAAACTTTATGCATGGCTACAGCCCGAACTGCTGAACGGAATTACACCAAATTTGGCAAAGAGGTAGTTCTTGGTTCAAAAAGAACCCTTTTTGTTAAATGGTGTAAATCCGTTCAGTAGTTGCTGAGAAAATCAAAAGTAAAAACACATATATATCTGGGCGGAGCCTAACCACACATGTCATCGTGAGATCTGATTGGCTGTCAGCACTTCATCCTGGAATTGCTGGCAGCCATCTTGGGACCAATATAAATGATAGTACCCCATTGAAATGCATTGTAGTGAATCGAAGATTTTGAGGGTTACCAAAAGGAGAACTATAAAGGGTGATAACAGACTTTAGTTACATTAGAATTCATTTGTTGATGGTACCATACTAATTTCAGGAATTGTGGTGTGTTCTAAGGTGATTTTACCCTGTGAAAAACCTTCTGCTGGGATATCATGAATCATGTTTGAGAGAAAACTATTTTCACATGCTTGTCCCATACAGTTTTGGAAGGTGCCCCAGAAGCTAAAATGAGAGCATATTTTCTGTAAATTCACATTATCTTTCTCAGTCATGTGAGAATGAAGTCTGACATTCTCAGTAAAACATGTACATCCAACAAGGGCAGAGACTGTCAGTTGATTCCTTTGTGTTCTACTGCAGCTTCCCAGAGTGTTCTAAAGAACAACTAGAGTGCTAACAGCCTTACTTATGACAAAAGTATGGCACACCTGAAGCCATCTTGATTGGAATAAACTGGTAACACTTAAAACATTTAATTTAAAAAGGAACAAAATGATGGGGTTCATCTTGTCATAGAAATTATGGTTAGCGCTCTGGAAAGAAAAATTAGGACATGTTTCAAGTGTGATCTCAAATATCTTCCTGTTATATTTCAACAGGAGCAGCCTGTCAGTTGATGCCTTTGTGTTCTACTGCAGCTTCCCAGAGTGTTCTAAAGAACAACTAGAGTGCTAACAGCCTTACTTATGACAAAAGTATGGCACACCTGAAGCCATCTTGATTGGAATAAACTGGTAACACTTAAAACATTTAATTTAAAAAGGAACAAAATGATGGGGTTCATTTTGTCATAGAAATTATGGTTAGTGCTGTAGAAAGAAAAATTAGGACATGTTTCAAGTGTGATCTCAAATATCTTCCTGTTATATTTCAACAGGAGCAGCCTGTCAGTTGATGCCTTTGTGTTCTACTGCAGCTTCCCAGAGTGTTCTAAAGAACAACTAGAGCGCTAACAGTCTTACTTATGACAAAAGTATGGCACACCTGAAGCCATCTTGATTGGCATAAACTGGTAACACTTAAAACATTTAATTTAAAAAGGAACAAAATGAGGGGTTCATTTTGCCATAGAAATTATGGTTAGTGCTGTAGAAAGAAAAATTAGGACATGTTTTAAGTGAGATCTCAAATATCTTCCTGTTATATTTCAACAGGAGCAGCCTGTCAGTTGATGCCTTTGTGTTCTACTGCATCTTCCCAGAGTAATCTAAAGAACAACTAGAGTGCTAACAGCCTTACTTATGACAAAAGTATGGCACACCTGAAGCCATCTTGATTGGAATAAACTGGTAACACTTAAAACATTTAATTTAAAAAGGAACAAAATGAGGGGGTTCATTTTGCCATAGAAATTATGGTTAGTGCTTCAAAAAGAAAATGTAGTGCATGTTTTAAGTGAGATCTCAAATCCTCTTCTATTTCATTAGAAAATTCTGACATGCAGACTGAAACAATCACTTTCAATACCAGCAGTAGACTTCCAGTTAACTCCTTGGTGAGCAGTAGCTTTACTACAGTGATCTAATAAACAACTAGAGTAATAACATTCTAAATTTATGGCAAATGTGTGACACATCTGAATGCCTTCTTGATGGAATCAAAGTAAAAACTGAAAGCATTTCCTACTGAGGAGACTGCAGTAAATGAGGAAATTAGGAAACTTCATAACAAAGAAGTCTTCCAAGATGGCCACCAGTGAAAAAAGAGCCCAAATGTAGCACATATAGCCCAATGACAAAAGTGTGCAAAACACTTTTTATTTTTATTTTTTTGCAGTTTTATGTAGTGCAGACTGGTCAGGTATTGGAGTGTTGCATCTTAAAACATGACCCCCCTACACTACAAAAACACCACTGCACTACCCTAAACCCTAAAACACTACCCCAGCACGACCCCCTATACTACACAAGCACCACTGCAATATCCTAAACCCTAAAACACTACCCCCAGCATGACCCCCTACACTACACAAACACCACTGCACTACCCTAAACCCTAAAACACTACCCCAACACCACTGCACTAACCTAAATCCTATAACACTACCCCCAGCACGACCCCCTACACTACCCAAACACCACTGCACTACCCTAAAACATGACCCCCTACACTACACAAACACCACTGCACTACCCTAAACCCTAAAACACTACCCCCAGCACGACCCTCTTCACTACCTAAACACAACTGCACAATTTGTTACAGGCGTTGCAACCACCCCCAGCATGACCCCTACACTGCCCGAACACCACTGCACTGCCCTAAACCCTGAAACACTACCCCCAGCAAGACCTCCTACACTGCCCGAACACCACTGCACTGCCCTAAACCCTGAAACATCACCCCCAGCAAGACCCCCTACACTGCCCGAACACCACTGCCCTAAACCCTGAAACACCACCCCCAGCACGACCCGCTACACTGCCCGAACACCACTGCACTGCCCTAAACCCTGAAACACCACCCCCAGCACGACCCCGTACACTGCCCGAACACCACTGCACTGCCCTAAACCCTGAAACACCACCCCCTGCACGACCCCCTACACTGCCCGAACACTACTGCACTGCCCTAAACCATGAAACACCATCCCCAGCACGACCCCTACACTGCACGAACACCACTGCACTGCCCTAAACCCTGAAACACTACCCCCAGCAAGACCCCTACACTGCCCGAACACCACTGCACTGCCCTAGACTCTGAAACAACAGCCCCAGCAAGACCCCCTACACTGCCCGAACACCACTGCACTGCCCTAAACCCTGAAACACCAGCCCCAGCATGACCCCCTACACTTCCCGAACACCACTGCACTGCCCTAAACCCTGAAACACCAGCCCCAGCACGACCACCTACACTGCCCGAACACCACTGCACTGCCCTAAACCCTGAAACACCAGCCCCAGCACGACCCCCTACACTGCCCGAACACCACTGCACTGCCCTAAACCCTGAAACACCAGCCCCAGCATGACCCCCTACACTTCCCGAACACCACTGCACTGCCCTAAACCCTGAAACACCAGCCCCAGCACGACCACCTACACTGCCCGAACACCACTGCACTGCCCTAAACCCTGAAACACCACCCCCAGCACGACCCCCTTTACTGCTCGAACACCACTGCACTGCCCCAAACCCTGAAACACCACCCCCAGCACGACCCCCTACACTGCCCGAACACCACTGCCCTAAACCCTGAAACACCACCCCCTGCACGACCCCCTACACTGCCCGAACACCACTGCACTGCCCTAAACCCTGAAACACCACCCCCTACACTGCCCGAACACCACTGCACTGCCCTAAACCCTGAAACACCACCCCCAGCACGACCCCCTACACTGCCCGAACACCACTGCACTGCCCTAAACCCTAAAACACCACCCCCAGCATTACCCCCTACACTGCCCAAACACCACTGCACTGCCCTAAACCCTAGAACACTACCCCCAGCACGACCCCCTACACTACCCGAAAACCACTGCACTACCCTAAACCCTAAAATACTACCCCCAGCACAACCCCCTACACTACCCGAACACGACTGCACTGCCCTAAACCCTCAAACACTCCCCCAGCACGACCCCCTACACTACCCAAACACCACTGCACTGCCCTAAACCCTAAAACACTCCCCCAGTACGACCCCCTACACTACCCGAACACCACTGCACTGCCCTAAACCCTAAAACACTCCCCCAGCACGACCCCCTATACTACCCAAACACCACTGCACTGCCCTAAACCCTAAAACACTACCCCCCGCATGACACCCTACACTACCCAAACACCAATGCACTACCCTAATCCCTAAAACACTACCCCCGCATGACCCCCTACACTACCCTAAACCCTAAAACACTACCCCCGCATGACTCCCTACACTACCCAAAGACCACTGCACTACCCTAAACCCTAAAACACGACCTCCTACACTACACAAACACCACTGCACTACCCTAAACCCTAAAACACTACCCCTACACTACACAAACACCACTGCACTACCCTAAACCCTAAAACACTACCCCCAGCAGTACCCCTACACTACCCAAACACCACTGCACTAACCTAAACCCTAAAACACTACCCCCAGCAGTACCCCCTACACTACCCAAACACCACTGCACTATGCTAAATCACTACCCCCAGCACGACCCCCTACACTACCCAAACACCACTGCACTACCCTAAACCCTAAAACACTCCCCCCAGCACGACCACCTACACTGCCCGAACACCACTGCACTGCCCTAAACCCTGAAACACCAGCCCCAGCACGACCCCCTACACTACCCAAACACCACTGCACTACCCTAAACCCTAAATCTACCCCCAGCATGACCCCCTATACTACACAAACACCACTGCACTACCCTAAACCCTAAAACACTACCCCCAGCACGATCCTCTTCACTACCTAAACACAACTGCACAATTTGTTACAGGCGTTGCAACGCAGGCCTGTGGTGCTTACTGGAAGTACCTAGTGGGCTAGTTGGGCCCCAGGGACCCTCAGGATTCAAGGTGACCTAATCCCCCAACTTAAAACGCACCACGGGGCGCGTTTGCACAGTGGTGAAGGGAGGGGGCGGGGCCTCCGGTGACATGTGCGCAAACACGCCCTGTGGTGCGTTTTAAGTTGGGTAATTAATTCCCTTTGAATACTGAGGGACCCTGGGGGCCAACTAGCCCACCAGGTACCTTCAGTAAGCACAACAGAGTTGCGTTGCAGAGAGGTGAAAAAAGGTGCGTGGCCTCGGAACGCCTCTCTGCAACTCAGCTCTGTGGTCCTAACTGTAGGTACCTGGGGGGCTAGTTGGGCCCCAGGGACCCTCAGAATTCAAGGGGACTTAATCCCGCATCTTAAAATGCGCCACGGGGTGCGTTTGCACACATGTCACCTCAGGCCCCCCCTCCCTTCACCACTGTGCAAACGCGCCCTGTAGCGCGTTTTAAGAGGTAGTTTTAATCCCCCTGCCCTATTATGTACTAGGGACTTGCAGAGGAGGTCATGCTAATCACAGGGGTACCCCAACACATAGTGTTCCCTAGTGTATGTAGGTGTTTTCACTGTATTCTAAGTGTCTTTTAGCATAGCACTGGCTCTGGTTAGTCAGAGTCAGTTACCACCAGTACCCGTCTGAAAAAGTTGTGGGCACAGGATGATTTTGCAACAAGGCCTCTTTCTGCTCCTCTGTTGGTTCTTTCTGCACATCTTTTGCTTCTTTCTGTGCGTTTTTTCTTCTTTCTTCACATGTCCTACCTCTGTAGGCATAGTTAGAAACTAGCATTTAAAAAAACCTTTTAAATTCACTTAAAAAATCATAGGTTTCAGGCACGTTATAGTTAGAAATTAGCATTTAAAAAACCTTTGAAATTCACTGAAAAAACCATAGGTTTCAGACACGTTATAGTTAGAAATTAGCATTTAAAAAACCTTTGAAATTCACTGAAAAAACCATAGGTTTTAGGGACAGTTATAGTTAGTTGGACATTTCACTTGTACAAAACCATAGAAATTCCCCCGTTATAGATAGTTCAGCTAACTATAACTCGCGCCCCGCAATGCACTGCTGATGACGTCACATATTACATCACTCATGACATGGTCAGTGACATCACTGATGACATCACTGATGACATCTCAAATGACATCACTGATGACATCATCCATGTGATAATTTCATGCATCTTCTCACACCCTAATATAACTTTTGATACACCCACTCTAAATTACAGACTGCCATTCTCAAAACCATAGACACTCCAACACCAAAAACTACATACCCACTCACTGATTTTTAGGTCTACACACACATCCACTCACTCACCCGTACAGTCACTCATACTTAGTCACTCAGTACAGGACTATCATATGCACTCATACACCTATATAAACACTCACACACCGCCACTCATCCATAGAGGTACTCACACACCTAGTCAGTCATGCAAAAAACTTAATCACACACCCATTTACTCACCTATACAGTTATACACACACCAGCTCACTTCCTCATACAAATACTAGCACATTCTTACGCTCTTATACAATCACTGATTCAGGTACACACTCATCCATACAGCCACTCTCACAATCACACACTCTCACTTATAGCCATTTATATACTCCAACACACATATATACTGCCGTTCACATATGTAGTTACTCACACATGTACCACTGAGATATACATTCAATCACTAACACACCCATACACACACTCACCCACCCATAAAGTCCATCACAGATGCACTCTTGAAACCATGCAATCAGTGAATCACCAACTCACACATCTATGCACAGAGTCACACACACCCCACCCACACAAACACTCAGGCACCCATACAGATACTCAGACAATCAATCAATAACCCATGTAGACACTCATGTAGCTATTCAGAAAGCCCATGCAGCCGCTTACAAACCAACAGACAGACGGATACAGACATTCACACAGTTTAGTCACTAACCCATGCATTCAGTAAGATACATTTAATCACTCACTTGTAGAGTCAGTCACTCACGTACTAAATCATCCATTCAGACACTTATACACCCACTCATTCTTCAATACGCCTTTCCCTATATATATTAAACATATTTAAACTTTACAGAAACACACAGTCACTGGATGATGTCATCAGGGATGTCATCAGTGATGTCATTTGAGATGTCATCAGTGATGTCATCAGTGATGTCACTGACCATGTCATGAGTGATGTAATATGTGACGTCATCAGCAGTGCATTGCGGGGCGCGAGTTATAGTTAGCTGAACTAACTATAACGGGGGAATTTCTATGGTTTTGTACGAGTGAAATGTCCAACTAACTATAACTGTCCCTAAAACCTATGGTTTTTTCAGTGAATTTCAAAGGTTTTTTAAATGCTAATTTCTAACTATAACGTGTCTGAAACCTATGGTTTTTTCAGTGAATTATCTACTGGCGGTCGCCAGTAGATAGTTATAGTTAAAACCTATTATCCATAGGAAATCCGCGACATTCTATTTGAAATAACGTTGGCGCCGGTTGACGAATCTTCACGAAAGTTTCCAACTTGTCGGGGCGCTCCGGTCCGCTCCTATCCTGAAAGTCTCGGGGTGATACGTCAAGCGGGGGCCGAGAAAAAAGGGGGGTCCCAAAACGCGTTTTCCCCATTCATTTTTCCTTAGGAACCTTTAGTCGCAGCTACAGCCCGAACTGCTGAACGGAATTACACCAAATTTGGCAAAGAGGTAGCCCTTGGTTCAGTGTCGTGCCTTTTGCTTAAATGGTGTAAATCCGTTCAGTAGTTCCTGAGAAAATCAAAAGTAAAGTCACATATATATCTGGGCGGAGCCTAACCACACATGTCATCGTGAGATCTGATTGGCTGTCAGCACTTCATCCTGGAATTGCTGGCAGCCATCTTGGGACCAATATAAATGATAGTACCTCATTGAAATGCATTGTAGTAAATAGAAGATTTTGAGGGTCACCAAAAGGAGAACTATAAAGGGTGATAACAGGCTTTAGTTACATTAGAATTTATTTGTTGATGGTACAATACTAATTTTAGGAATTGTGGTGTATTCTAAGGTGATTTTACCATGTGAAAAACCTTCTGCTGGGATATCATGAATCATGTTTGAGAGAACACTATTTTCTCATGCTTGTCCCATGGAGGTTTGGAAGGTGCTCCAGAAGCTAAAATGAGAGCATATTTTCTGTAAATTCACATTATCTTTCTCACTCATGTGAGAATGAAGTCTGACATTCTCAGTAAAACATGTACATCCAACAAGGGCAGAGACTGTCAGTTGATTCCTTTGTGTTCTACTGCAGCTTCCCAGAGTGTTCTAAAGAACAACTAGAGTGCTAACAGCCTTACTTATGACAAAAGTATGGCACACCTGAAGCCATCTTGATTGGAATAAACTGGTAACACTTAAACAATTTAATTTAAAAAGGAACAAAATGATGGGGTTCATTTTGTCATAGAAATTATGGTTAGTGCTGTAGAAAGAAAAATTAGGACATGTTTCAAGTGTGATCTCAAATATCTTCCTGTTATATTTCAACAGGAGCAGCCTGCCAGTTGATGCCTTTCTGTTCTACTGCAGCTTCCCAGAGTGTTCTAAAGAACAACTAGAGCGCTAACAGCCTTACTTATGACAAAAGTATGGCACACCTGAAGCCATCTTGATTGGAATAAACCGGTAACACTTAAAACATTTAATTTAAAAAGGAACAAAATGAGGGGTTCTTTTTGAAATAGAAATGATGGTTAGTGCTGCAGAAAGAAAAATTAGGGCATGTTTTAAGTGAGATCTCAAATCCTCTTCTATTTCATTAGAAAATTCTGACATGCAGACTGAAACAATCACTTTCAATACCAGCAGCAGACTACCAGTTAACTCCCTGGTGAGCAGTAGCTTTACTCCAGTGATCTAATGAGCAACTAGAGTGCTAACATTCTGAATTTATGGCAGATGTGAGACACATCTGAATGCCTTCTTGATGGAATCAAAGTAAAAAACTGAAAGCATTTCCTACTGAGGAGACTGCAGTAAATGAAGAAATTAGGAAACTTCATAACAAAGAAGTCTTCCAAGATGGCCACCAGTGAAAAAGAGCCCAAATGTAGCACAAATATTACCCAGATGTAGCCCACATATAGCCCAATGACAAAAGTGTGCAAAACACTTTTTATTTTTAGTTTTTTTGCAGTTTTATGTAGTGCAGACTGGTCAGGTATTGGAGCATTGCATCTTAAAACATGACCCCCTACACTACAAAAACACCACTGCACTACCTTAAACCCTAAAACACTACCCCCAGCACGACCCCCTACACTACACAAGCACCACTGCACTATCCTAAACCCTAAAACACTACCCCCAGCACGACCCCTACACTACCCAAACACCACTGCACTACCCTAAAACATGACCCCCTACACTACACAAACACCACTGCACTACCCTAAACCCTAAAACACTACCCCCAGCACGGCCCCCTACACTACACAAGCACCACTGCACTACCCTAAACCCTAAAACACTACCCCCAGCACGACCCCCTACACTACACAAACAACACTGCACTACCCTAAACCCTAAAACACTACCCCCAGCACGACCCCCTACACTACCCAAACACCACTGCACTAACCTAAATCCTAAAACACTACCCCCAGCATGACCCCCTACACTACCCAAACACCACTGCACTACCCTAAAACATGACCCCCTACACTACACAAACACCACTGCACTACCCTAAACCCTAAAACACTACCCTCAGCACGACCCCCTACACTACACAAGCACCACTGCACAACCCTAAAACACTACCCCCAGCACGACCCCCTACACTGCCCGAACACCACTGCACTGCCCTAAACCCTGAAACACCAGCCCCTGCATGACCCCCTACACTGCCCGAACACCACTGCACTGCCCTAAACCCTGAAACACCACCCCTAGCATGACCCCCTACACTGCCCAAACACCACTGCTCTGCCCTAAACCCTGAAACACCACCCATTCACGACCCCCTACACTGCCCGAACACCACTGCACTGCCCTAAACCCTGAAACACCACCCCCAGCATGACCCCCTACACTGCCCGAACACCACTGCACTGCCCTAAACCCTGAAACACTACCCCCAGCAAGACCCCTACACTGCCCGAACACCACTGCACTGCCCTAAACCCTGAAACATCACCCCCAGCAAGACCCCCTACACTGCCCGAACACCACTGACCTAAACCCTGAAACACCACCCCCAGCACGACCCCCTACACTGCCCGAACACCACTGCACTGCCCTAAACCCTGAAACACTACCCCCAGCATGACCCCCTACACTGCCCGAACACCACTGCTCTGCCCAAAACCCTGAAACACCAGCCCTAGCACGACCCCCTACACTGCCCGAACACCACTGCACTGCCCTAAACCTTGAAACACCAGCCCCTGCACGACCCCCTACACTGCCCGAACACCACTGCACTACCCTAAACCCTGAAACATCACCCCCAGCACGACCCCCTACACTGCCCGAGCACCACTGCACTGCCCTAAACCCTGAAACACCAGCCCCAGCACAACCCCTACACTGCCCGAACACCACTGCACTGCCCTAAACCCTGAAACACCAGCCCCAGCACGACCTCCTACACTGCCCGAACACCACTGCACTGCCCTAAACCCTGACACACCAGCCCCAGCACGACCCCCTACACTGCCCGAACACCACTGCACTGCCCTAAACCGTGAAACACCAGCCTCAGCACGACCCCCTACACTGCCTGAACACCACTGCACTGCCCTGAACCCTGAAACACCAGCCCCAGCACAACACCCTACCCTGCCCGAACAACACTGCACTGCCCTAAACCCTGAAACACCACCCCGTGCATGACCCCCTACACTGCCCGAACACCACTGAACTGCCCTAAACCCTGAAACACCACCCCCAGCGCGACCCCCTACACTGCCCGAACACCACTGCACTGCCCTAAACCCTGAAACACCACCCCCTGCACATCCCCCAACACTGCTCGAACACTACTGCACTGCCATAAACCCAGAAACACCATCCCCAGCACGACCCATTATACTGCACAAACACCACTGCACTGCCCTAAACCCTGAAACACTACCCCCAGCAAGACCCCCTACACTGCCTGAACACCACTGCCCTAAACCCTGAAACACCACCCCCAGCAAGACCCCCTACACTGCCCGAACACCACTGCACTGCCCTAAACCCTGAAACACCAGCCCCAGCACGACCCCCTACACTGCCCGAACACCACTGCACTGCCCTAAACCCTGAAACACCACCCCCTGCACGACCACCTACACTGCCCGAACACCACTGCACCGCCCTAAACCCTGAAACACTACCCCCAGCAAGACCCCCTACACTGCCCGAACACCACTGCACTGCCCTAAACCCTGAAACATCACCCCCAGCAAGACCCCCTACACTGCCCGAACACCACTGCCCTAAACCCTGAAACACCACCCCCAGCAAGACCCCTACACTGCCCGAACACCACTGCACTGCCCTAAACCCTGAAACATCACCCCCAGCAAGACCCCCTACACTGCCCGAACACCACTGACCTAAACCCTGAAACACCACCCCCAGCACGACCCCCTACACTGCCCGAACACCACTGCACTGCCCTAAACCCTGAAACACTACCCCCAGCATGACCCCCTACACTGCCCGAACACCACTGCTCTGCCCAAAACCCTGAAACACCAGCCCCAGCACGACCCCCTACACTGCCCGAACACCACTGCACTGCCCTAAACCTTGAAACACCAGCCCCTGCACGACCCCCTACACTGCCCGAACACCACTGCACTACCCTAAACCCTGAAACATCACCCCCAACACGACCCCCTACACTGCCCGAGCACCACTGCACTGCCCTAAACCCTGAAACACCAGCCCCAGCACGACCCCCTACACTGCCCGAACACCACTGCACTGCCCTAAACCCTGAAACACCAGCCCCAGCACGACCGCCTACACTGCCCGAACACCACTGCACTGCCCTAAACCCTGAAACACCAGCCCCAGCACAACCCACTACAGTGCCCGAACACCACTGCACTGCCCTAAACCGTGAAACACCAGCCTCAGCACGACCCCCTACACTGCCTGAACACCACTGCACTGCCCTGAACCCTGAAACACCAGCCCCAGCACAACACCCTACACTGCCCGAACACCACTGCACTGCCCTAAACCCTGAAACACCACCCCGTGCATGACCCCCTACACTGCCCGAACACCACTGAACTGCCCTAAACCCTGAAACACTACCCCCAGCGTGACCCCTACACTGCCCGAACACCACTGCACTGCCCTAAACCCTGAAACACCACCCCCTGCACAACCCCCTACACTGCTCGAACACTACTGCACTGCCCTAAACCCAGAAACACCATCCCCAGCACAACCCCCTATACTGCACGAACACCACTGCACTGCCCTAAACCCTGAAACACTACCCCCAGCAAGACCCCCTACACTGCCCGAACACCACTGCACTGCCCTAAACCCTGAAACATCACCCCCAGCAAGACCCCCTACACTGCCCGAACACCACTGCCCTAAACCCTGAAACACCACCCCAGCAAGACCCCCTACACTGCTCGAACACCACTGCACTGCCCTAAACCCGGAAACACCAGCCCCAGCACAACCCCCTACACTGCCCGAACACCACTGCACTGCCCTAAACCCTGAAACACCACCCCCTGCACGACCACCTACACTGCCCGAACACCACTGTACTGCCCTAAACCCTGAAACCCCACCCCTGCACGACCCCCTACACTGCCCGAACACTACTGCACTGCCCTAAACCCTGAAACACCACCCCCAGCACGACCCCCTACACTGCACGAACACCACTGCACCGCCCTAAACCCTGAAACACTACCCCCAGCAAGACCCCCTACACTGCCCGAACACCACTGCACTGCCCTAAACCCTGAAACATCACCCCCAGCAAGACCCCCTACACTGCCCGAACACCACTGCCCTAAACCCTGAAACACCACCCCCAGCAAGACCCCCTACACTGCCCGAACACCACTGCACTGCCCTAAACCCTGAAACACCACCCCCAGCAAGACCCCTACACTGCCCGAACACCACTGTACTCCCCTAAACCCTGAAACACCACTCCCAGCACGACCCCCTTGTGAGAAGTTGGCCTGGCATATGCTGTCCACTAATTATAGTGGGCACCTTGCACCAGTCCAAATCGACTCTTATGGTAGGTAGGTTAAAGACAACCTTATTGAAAGCTATCCTAGTGGTAGCTGTGGAGAGCAGCCTTCAGGCTAAGTCTTGAAGGAATGTAAAGCAGCTTGTTTTACCAGTCTATAATCTCTTGAGTGACCAAATGAAAGAGCACCACACCAGGTATATATTCAAAATATATGTATTTATTACTAAACACACCCCTCTAGTCTCTTTATGAGGCTAGAGTTCGAAGTACATAGGTTATAAGATCTTAAATCACAGTAATAGCACAAATACACGTTTGGGCCCTAGGGGCGTACCAAACCATATACCAATAAAGTGGTATGCGAACCACGACTGAACTAGACACTAGGCCTAGAGCCTCTAGAAGTGCTTGGACCACAAGGAACCACCCAAGGTAGTGACACAGGGGACCCACGGGAGACGCGTGCAGTGTAAATACACAACCGCGATACGCCGTTAACTTCTATGGAGAAAGTCGGGATCGGGAAAATAGAGGAAAGGGACACTTAGAAGAGGACTAGGACAAAACCCTTTGAGATCTAGGACTTTGAAGAGTCTCTACCCACGGGAGCACCGGAGTACTCGTGTTACCTCACCCAGGGAAGCCGGGTGCATAGGTGCCTTTCGGGGTCGGGTTTCGTCGTCGGTTCTTATGGCGATCTGCTGCAAAGTGCTGCTGGCGACCAGGAGAAAAGTGTCCGGGTGGATCCAAGAGTGGATCGGAGTTCTGAAGAACCTGAAAGCAGAGGGGACAGAGTCTGGGTCACTAGCCAGTGACCAGGGAGGCGATGGACAGATGCCCACCGATGTCGAGTGCTTCAGATTCGATGACGGTTGTCTTGACTCTTCAGCCACGAGGTCCAGGAGGCGTTGTCGGCGACCAGGAGCAGGATTCGGGCTGTTGCTCGATGTCTGTCGAGTGCAGAGGTGTCGGCCACCAGATTGGACCCAACAAGCCTTGGCAACGGCAAGTCTTGAGTAAGATGTAGATCGTCGATGATGCAGACCAGCAAGGTCTGAGGAACTCACCCAGCAAGGGTAAGTGAGGGCAGGCCTGGAGCAACCAGACTGCCAAGTAAAGAAAAGATTGGCCTTCGGTAAGGGCTACTAGCCAATGGGCTAGCGACCGCGAAGGAGCCTCGTGACGCCGCACGTGGAGCTGGCTTACAGGACACTCGTGGAGTGGGGGCCAGTGATCTTCGGTGCAGGTGGTGCTGGAGGCTAGGGCTACTCGGAGCCCAAAGCACGACTTCTTGGGAGACCCAGAAGATGGTGCACTTGCAAGTGTGCTCGGTGTCCAGGGGTCACGGTCTCAAGTCACCCACGATAGCCACGGGCCTCAGCTTTGCTGGGGACTCAGGGTAGCCTCGGGGAAGTCTGAGAATCCACCTCTGGTGATGCGATGACTTCGGCGTCCGACGGGAGCTTCAGTAATGCGAACCGGACAGATGCTTCTTTGGTGCCTGCCAAGCAGGGGAGTCACTCCTTGACCCCAAGGGAGATTCTTCAGTCCTCTAATCGTGAGTAGAGCGTCGAAGGTCCAGGATTCTGTTTCAGAGTTTCGTCCAGGTATAATCTAAAGTCCTAGGGACTGGGTTCCTACCTTTATTCTAAAAATAGGGGATGGACTACTCTGTGGCCCCACCTATGGGTGGGTCAGGGCAGAGGGGTGGCTACACCCCTTTCCCTTTGTCCAGTTCGCGCCAAAGCAGGGGCTGCAAGCCCCTGATCCGGTTTGAACTGGGGTATGCACAGGGACACCAAATGTGCCCCCAGTGCAGGACTTCAAAGCACCCGAAAGTGCTCCCGCCCAGCCCCAATACACATTGTCCTGTCTGGGGAGGTGGTCACACCTCCCTGGGACAGGAAACCTATTGTCCAGGCCTCCCCTGCCGGAGTTTCGTCCAGCAGCAGGAGGCCAGACTCGTGTCTGTGGCAGTAGCATCCATTTTGTGATGCCAGGCTCTGGAAAGAAGTTACCGGACTCGTCAGAGTTAACATGCCTTTCCCTCTAGAAGGGTGGAATGCTACCCCCGCCGCCAGGATTGGCGGGGGGTAGTATTCCAAGATGTTTGACACCAAACACGACATGTTTAGGTGCAGCCATTCCATAGTTAGCATTTTACCGCGAGGATATAATGCGTTTAAGAGTATATGGTCAGGCTGCACTACAAACAGCATCAGAGATGGTCTCCGAACGCTGCAGAGGGGCCCTGCTCATGCAGGGGCACCCTCTCACATAGGAACCATGCACTCTGCCTTTAGGATTGATAAGGCCTGCCTTAGGAGTGACTTATAGGTTTATATGTGTGTATGCATTTAGTGATATAGGTAACCTATACCACTGCAAGGGGTGCATGCACCACCTTACCCAGGCTGCTGTAGCAGACCTGTGGTGCCAGTTTGGATGGCCTACCAGGGGTGGCATAATACATGCTGCAGCCCCTGGCAGGCCTCTGAGGTACCTATGCCCTTGGTACATAGTATACCATATACTAGGGACTTACAAGGGCACTCCAGATCCCAATCAGTGATGTGCCTAAGGCACATGGAGACCCTTTTAAAGAGGAAACAGCTAGGCTGGGGTTCTGAATAGCAGGGCCCCAGCCAGACTAATGTCGAAAACCAGTGAAGTATCAGCAAAAAGTGGGGGTACCCCTGTGAAGCAGATCCTACTCTCCTACACAACCCCCCCAAACGTAGGGACATTAAACTAACCTTGCCCAGTTAAGTCTTCATGTTCTAAGTGGAAATACCTAGAGAGTCCATCTGCATTCGCATGGTTACTCCCAGGCCTATGTTCCACTGTAAAGTCCATCCCCTGTAGGGAAATGGACCACCTAAGCAGTTTGGGGTTTTCACCCTTCATTTGTTTTAGCCATAAGAGGGGCTTATGGTCTGTCTGAACCAGGAAGTGTGTACCAAACAAGTATGGCCTCAACTTCTTCAGAGCCCAGACCACAGCAAAGGCCTCCCTCTCTATGGCTGACCAACGTTTCTCTCTAGGGGTCAGCCTTCTGCTAATAAAAGCTACTGGCTGATCCTGACCTTCTTCATTCAATTGTGACAGTACAGCCCCTACCCCCAATTCAGATGCATCAGTTTGAACAATGAACTTCTTGGAGTAATCAGGACTCTGCAGAATTGGAGCAGTGCACATGGCCTGCTTGAGGTCATCAAATGCCTTTTGACAGCTAACTGTCCACTGAACCTTTTTGGGCATTTTCTTAGAAGTTAAGTCATTCAAGGGTGTCACTATTGATCCATACCCCTTGACAAATCTCCTATAGTACCCAGTCAGGCCTAAGAAGGCTCTCACCTGAGTCTGGGTAGTGGGAGCAGTCCAGTCCATGATGGTCTGGATCTTGCTCTGCAAAGGTTGAACCTGGCCTCCACCCACAAGGTGGCCCAGGTACACAACCTGACTCTGCCCTATCTGGCACTTAGTGGCCTTGATAGTCAGGCCTGCCTTTTGCAGGGCCTGTAAAACATTCCTGAGGTGGACCAGGTGATCCTCCCAGGTGGAGCTAAAGACAGCAATATCATCTAGATAAGCTGCACTATAGGCTTCCAGTCCTGTGAGAACTGTGTTCACCAACCTCTGGAAAGTGGCAGGTGCATTTTTCAGACCAAAGGGCATCACCACAAATTGATAATGCCCACTAGGGGTTGAAAATGCTGTTTTGGGCTTTGCAGCATCAGCTAGTCTGATCTGCCAGTAGCCAGCTGTTAGGTCAAATGTGCTGAGATATTTGGCAGAGGCCAAAGTATCTATGAGCTCATCTGCCCTGGGTATTGGATGGGCATCAGTCCTAGTGACTGCATTGAGGCCTCTGTAGTCTACACAAAACCTCATCTCTCTTTTCCCACCACTGGTGTGAGGTTTAGGTACTAGGACTACTGGACTAGCCCAAGGGCTATCTGAGGGCTCAATCACTCCCAATTCCAACATCTTCTGGACTTCAGTCCTGATACAGTCCCTGACATGGTCAGGTTGCCTATAAATCTTGTTTTTAATAGGCAGACTGTCCCCAGTGTCCACTTCATGAGTGCACCAGGTGGTCTGACTGGGTGTCAGAGAAAACATATGTCTAAACTGATTGAGGACTTGCCTGCAATCAGTTTGTTGCTGGGTAGTGAGGCTGCCTGCCAAGGCTACACCATCAACTGACCCATCGTCAGGGTTCTGTGAGAGCAGGTCAGGGAGTGGGTCACTCTCTTCCTCCTGCCCTTCATCAGTAGCCATGAGCAAGCCCATGTCTGCCCTGTCCACATATGGCTTAAGTCTGTTGACATGGAGAACCCTGTGGGGACTCCTGGGTGTTCCCAGGTCTACTAAGTAAGTGACCTCACCCTTCTGCTCAACAATAGTGTGGGGTCCACTCCATTTGTCTTGGAGAGCTGCTGGGGCCACTGGCTCCAACACCCACACCTTCTGTCCTGGCTGGTAAACAGTTAGGACAGCCTTTTGGTCATGCCAGGCCTTTTGAAGTTCCTGGCTAGCCTCAAGGTTTTTGGTTGCCTTTTTCATGTACTCAGCCATCCTGGAGCGGAGACCAAGTACATAGTCCACTATATCTTGCTTTGGGGGCTTGAGAGGTAACTCCCATCCTTCCTTCACCAAGCACAGTGGACCCCTCACAGGGTGGCCAAACAGAAGTTCAAAAGGGCTGTAGCCAACCCCCTTCTGAGGCACCTCCCTATATGCGAATAAAAGGCAGGGCAAGAGTATGTCCCATCTACGCCTAAGCTTTTCTGGGAGCCCTTTAATCATGCCCTTTAAGGTTTTGTTGAATCTCTCAACTAAACCATTGCATTGTGGGTGATAGGGTGTGGTGAACTTATAAGTAACTCCACACTCCTTCCACATTGCCTTTAAGTACCCAGACATGAAGTTTGCACCCCTGTCTGATACCACCTCCTTAGGAAAGCCCACTCTTGAGAAAATTCCCAGGAGGGCCCTTGCCACCACAGGTGCTGTAGTGGTCCTAAGGGGTATAGCCTCTGGATACCTGGTGGCATGATCCACTACCACCAGTATAAATCTGTGCCCAGATGCTGTTTGGGGATCCATGGGACCAACAATGTCAATCCCTACCCTCTCAAAGGGCACCCCCACCACAGGTAGTGGTATCAGGGGGCCTTTGTAGTGCCACCTGCTTTGCCACTGGCTTGGCAGGTTACACAGGAGCGACAAAACTCCTTACTGTCTTCAGACATGTGGGGCCAGTGAAAGTGAGGGACAATTCTGTCCCAAGTCTTGTTCTGGCCCAGGTGTCCTGCTAAGGGAATATCATGGGCTAGGGTCAATAGGAAGCCCCTGAACTTCAAAGGTATTACCAACCTCCTGGTAGCACCAGGCTTGGGGTCTCTACTCTCTGAGTACAGGAGTCCATCATCCCAATACACTGTATGGGGACCACTAGCTTTCCCAGCAGCCTCAGCAGCAGCTTGCTGTCTGAGGGGTTCAAGGGAGGGGCAGCTCTGCTGCTCCTGGCTCAGATCTGCCCTAGAAGGTCCCCCTGTCCCCAAGAACTCAACCTGGTCAGGCTCAAGTTCCTCTGGGACAGTTCCTTCTTCAGGGCTGAGATCATCCCCCTCAAGGGACTGATCTTCCTCCTGAGCCAAGGGGGAAGGCACTGCCTTAACCCTACTACTCCTCCTCTTGGAAGGCACTTGGTCCATTCTTCCAGAATCCAAGGCCTGTTCAGTTTTAGACAGTTTAGCTTGTGACCTGGTCACAGCAAACACATCTGCAGGGATCCCCAGCATTTCTGCATGGGTCCTGAGCTCCACTTCTGCCCAAGCAGAAGTCTCTAAGTCATTGCCAAGCAAGCATTCGACTGGTAGGTTTGCACTCACCACAACCTTCTTAAGGCCAGTTACCCCTCCCCAGGAGAAGTTAACAACTGCCAGAGTATGGTCTGTTCTGACATTGCTAGCATTGGTCACTTGGTACATTTCACCAAGTATAACTTGCCCAGGTAGCACAAGGTCTTGTGTCACCATTGTGACACTTGCCCCTGTGTCCCTAAATGCCAAAGCCTCTCGTCCATTGATTAAAGGCTGTTGTCTGTACTTGCCCAGATTACTGGGACTCACAGTGGAGGTCACATCCATGCCTCCATCACAGACTAACACAGCCTGAGTCAGTTCCCTGACTAAGTCAGAGCCCAACTCAGTTCCCAGGGTGAACCCTACTAAACCCTTTGCTGGAGCACTTCCACCAACTGTACTAGGGGGAACAGGTGCCTTAGGGGCATTGGTGGATGCTGGACTGGAGTCTTTGGACTTGGTGCAATCACTGGTCCAGTGGGTCTTTTGCTTACAGACCTTGCACCATGGTTTTCTTTGGCCTTTACCCTTGGTAGACTGGGAATCCCCACCAGAAGAAGATTTTTGGGGGCCTGATGAAGACTTTTGATCTTTACCCTTCTCCCCACCCTTGTCAGAGTTCTTAGCATCTTGCTTCTTGGTTTCCCCACCTTGGTTCTGTACCTTCTGCTTCACCCTGGTTCTGACCCATTTGTCTGCCTTCTTTCCCAATTCTTGGGGAGAGGTCAGATCAGAGTCAACCAGGTACTGATGCAACAGCTGGTTTTGACAGTTATTAAGAATCTGCTCCCTCATTATCAGATTATACAATCCTGAGAAGTCACACACCTTACTGCCCATCAACCAGCCTTCCAGAGCCTTGGCAGAACAATCCACATAGTCTACCCAGTCTTGAGTCTGTGCTTTTTGGGTGTCTCTGAACTTCAACCTGTACTGTTCAGTGGTTAGGCCAAACCCATCAATAAGAGCACTCTTCAAGACCTTGTAATTGTCAGCATCCTCCTCTCTAACAGTGAGGAGCTTGTCTCTACCTTTGTCAGCAAAGGAGAGCCACAAGATTGCTGCCCACTGCTCCTGAGGGACCTTCTGTACTTTACAGGCCCTCTCTAAAGCAGTTATCCATTTGTGGATATCATCCCCACTCTGGTAGGGAGGGACAATCTTGCTCAGGTTCCTATGGTCATAGGACCTTTCCCTATCTCTAGGGACATGGCTGCCACCATGGGACTCTAGTCCCAACTTTCTTCTCTCTTTAAGGAGATCTAGGGATTCTCTATCTAAAGCCAATTGCTTCTTCCTGATCTCCAGTTGAGTTTCCTCATACTGGACCAGTCTCTTTCTTCTCTCATGAGAGGATTCCCTCCTGTGAGAAGAAACAGAGCTCCCTATTGAGGTGCCAGAGTGGTTAGACTCCTGAGAAGGAGACCTAGACTTTCTGAGCACACTCATAATCCTTCCTGGGGGGACAAAGGTGTGGTTCTCAAGATCCTCATCTTCATCTTCCCCAGAAGGGATTGGGTTTTCCAGGTCAGGGTCATTGTCACCCTCCTGGTCAGTTTCAGAGGGGGGCTGGGGGTAGTAGTACCCCTGGCCCCTTCCTCATCTGCTGGCCCACCCTCTGCTCCTACCCCTTCAGTCTCTGAAGACTTACTAAGATCATAAGCCACCAACAACTCCTGGAGGTGTTGGGTGGTGGGACTTTGGCCTGTCCTTAATTTCCTCACGTTACACAAAGCTCTCAGTTCCAAGAATGGGAGTGTGTCATACTTGGAGGGGGAAGCTCAAGGGCTTCCTGCAGGGCATCTCTAGATCCTGCTTTTAAAGACATTACTAGTGTGGTGTGGTGTATGCACTACCTACTCTAGTGTGGCCTACTAAACTCTCTTGAGTTGTAGAAAGGGTTGTGCTATCCCTTAACACACAACTCTAAGTTCAGTAGAACTTACTGATATTCTAAGCTTAAATTATATGTACCTTAGGTACCTTTAGTGGTTTTCAGTTGATCAATTCAATTGAGATTATCTGGTAAAACAATAGCAAGCTGGAATCCCACACGCTGCACACCAATGTGAGAAGTTGGCCTGGCATATGCTGTCCACTAATTATAGTGGGCACCTTGCACCAGTCCAAATCGACTCTTATGGTAGGTAGGTTAAAGACAACCTTATTGAAAGCTATCCTAGTGGTAGCTGTGGAGAGCAGCCTTCAGGCTAAGTCTTGAAGGAATGTAAAGCAGCTTGTTTTACCAGTCTATAATCTCTTGAGTGACCAAATGAAAGAGCACCACACCAGGTATATATTCAAAATATATGTATTTATTACTAAACACACCCCTCTAGTCTCTTTATGAGGCTAGAGTTCGAAGTACATAGGTTATAAGATCTTAAATCACAGTAATAGCACAAATACACGTTTGGGCCCTAGGGGCGTACCAAACCATATACCAATAAAGTGGTATGCGAACCACGACTGAACTAGACACTAGGCCTAGAGCCTCTAGAAGTGCTTGGACCACAAGGAACCACCCAAGGTAGTGACACAGGGGACCCACGGGAGACGCGTGCAGTGTAAATACACAACCGCGATACGCCGTTAACTTCTATGGAGAAAGTCGGGATCGGGAAAATAGAGGAAAGGGACACTTAGAAGAGGACTAGGACAAAACCCTTTGAGATCTAGGACTTTGAAGAGTCTCTACCCACGGGAGCACCGGAGTACTCGTGTTACCTCACCCAGGGAAGCCGGGTGCATAGGTGCCTTTCGGGGTCGGGTTTCGTCGTCGGTTCTTATGGCGATCTGCTGCAAAGTGCTGCTGGCGACCAGGAGAAAAGTGTCCGGGTGGATCCAAGAGTGGATCGGAGTTCTGAAGAACCTGAAAGCAGAGGGGACAGAGTCTGGGTCACTAGCCAGTGACCAGGGAGGCGATGGACAGATGCCCACCGATGTCGAGTGCTTCAGATTCGATGACGGTCGTCTTGACTCTTCAGCCACGAGGTCCAGGAGGCGTTGTCGGCGACCAGGAGCAGGATTCGGGCTGTTGCTCGATGTCTGTCGAGTGCAGAGGTGTCGGCGACCAGATTGGACCCAACAAGCCTTGGCAACGGCAAGTCTCGAGTAAGATGTAGATCGTCGATGATGCAGACCAGCAAGGTCTGGGGAACTCACCCAGCAAGGGTAAGTGAGGGCAGGCCTGGAGCAACCAGACTGCCAAGTAAAGAAAAGATTGGCCTTCGGTAAGGGCTACTAGCCAACGGGCTAGCGACCGCGAAGGAGCCTCGTGACGCCGCACGTGGAGCTGGCTTACAGGACACTCGTGGAGTGGGGGCCAGTGATCTTCGGTGCAGGTGGTGCTGGAGGCTAGGGCTACTCGGAGCCCAAAGCACGACTTCTTGGGAGACCCAGAAGATGGTGCACTTGCAAGTGTGCTCGGTGTCCAGGGGTCACGGTCTCAAGTCACCCACGATAGCCACGGGCCTCAGCTTTGCTGGGGACTCAGGGTAGCCTCGGGGAAGTCTGAGAATCCACCTCTGGTGATGCGATGACTTCGGCGTCCGACGGGAGCTTCAGTAATGCGAACCGGACAGATGCTTCTTTGGTGCCTGCCAAGCAGGGGAGTCACTCCTTGACCCCAAGGGAGATTCTTCAGTCCTCTAATCGTGAGTAGAGCGTCGAAGGTCCAGGATTCTGTTTCAGAGTTTCGTCCAGGTATAATCTAAAGTCCTAGGGACTGGGTTCCTACCTTTATTCTAAAAATAGGGGATGGACTACTCTGTGGCCCCACCTATGGGTGGGTCAGGGCAGAGGGGTGGCTACACCCCTTTCCCTTTGTCCAGTTCGCGCCAAAGCAGGGGCTGCAAGCCCCTGATCCGGTTTGAACTGGGGTATGCACAGGGACACCAAATGTGCCCCCAGTGCAGGACTTCAAAGCACCCGAAAGTGCTCCCGCCCAGCCCCAATACACATTGTCCTGTCTGGGGAGGTGGTCACACCTCCCTGGGACAGGAAACCTATTGTCCAGGCCTCCCCTGCCGGAGTTTCGTCCAGCAGCAGGAGGCCAGACTCGTGTCTGTGGCAGTAGCATCCATTTTGTGATGCCAGGCTCTGGAAAGAAGTTACCGGACTCGTCAGAGTTAACATGCCTTTCCCTCTAGAAGGGTGGAATGCTACCCCCGCCGCCAGGATTGGCGGGGGGTAGTATTCCAAGATGTTTGACACCAAACACGACATGTTTAGGTGCAGCCATTCCATAGTTAGCATTTTACCGCGAGGATATAATGCGTTTAAGAGTATATGGTCAGGCTGCACTACAAACAGCATCAGAGATGGTCTCCGAACGCTGCAGAGGGGCCCTGCTCATGCAGGGGCACCCTCTCACATAGGAACCATGCACTCTGCCTTTAGGATTGATAAGGCCTGCCTTAGGAGTGACTTATAGGTTTATATGTGTGTATGCATTTAGTGATATAGGTAACCTATACCACTGCAAGGGGTGCATGCACCACCTTACCCAGGCTGCTGTAGCAGACCTGTGGTGCCAGTTTGGATGGCCTACCAGGGGTGGCATAATACATGCTGCAGCCCCTGGCAGGCCTCTGAGGTACCTATGCCCTTGGTACATAGTATACCATATACTAGGGACTTACAAGGGCACTCCAGATCCCAATCAGTGATGTGCCTAAGGCACATGGAGACCCTTTTAAAGAGGAAACAGCTAGGCTGGGGTTCTGAATAGCAGGGCCCCAGCCAGACTAATGTCGAAAACCAGTGAAGTATCAGCAAAAAGTGGGGGTACCCCTGTGAAGCAGATCCTACTCTCCTACACAACCCCCCCAAACGTAGGGACATTAAACTAACCTTGCCCAGTTAAGTCTTCATGTTCTAAGTGGAAATACCTAGAGAGTCCATCTGCATTCGCATGGTTACTCCCAGGCCTATGTTCCACTGTAAAGTCCATCCCCTGTAGGGAAATGGACCACCTAAGCAGTTTGGGGTTTTCACCCTTCATTTGTTTTAGCCATAAGAGGGGCTTATGGTCTGTCTGAACCAGGAAGTGTGTACCAAACAAGTATGGCCTCAACTTCTTCAGAGCCCAGACCACAGCAAAGGCCTCCCTCTCTATGGCTGACCAACGTTTCTCTCTAGGGGTCAGCCTTCTGCTAATAAAAGCTACTGGCTGATCCTGACCTTCTTCATTCAATTGTGACAGTACAGCCCCTACCCCCAATTCAGATGCATCAGTTTGAACAATGAACTTCTTGGAGTAATCAGGACTCTGCAGAATTGGAGCAGTGCACATGGCCTGCTTGAGGTCATCAAATGCCTTTTGACAGCTAACTGTCCACTGAACCTTTTTGGGCATTTTCTTAGAAGTTAAGTCATTCAAGGGTGTCACTATTGATCCATACCCCTTGACAAATCTCCTATAGTACCCAGTCAGGCCTAAGAAGGCTCTCACCTGAGTCTGGGTAGTGGGAGCAGTCCAGTCCATGATGGTCTGGATCTTGCTCTGCAAAGGTTGAACCTGGCCTCCACCCACAAGGTGGCCCAGGTACACAACCTGACTCTGCCCTATCTGGCACTTAGTGGCCTTGATAGTCAGGCCTGCCTTTTGCAGGGCCTGTAAAACATTCCTGAGGTGGACCAGGTGATCCTCCCAGGTGGAGCTAAAGACAGCAATATCATCTAGATAAGCTGCACTATAGGCTTCCAGTCCTGTGAGAACTGTGTTCACCAACCTCTGGAAAGTGGCAGGTGCATTTTTCAGACCAAAGGGCATCACCACAAATTGATAATGCCCACTAGGGGTTGAAAATGCTGTTTTGGGCTTTGCAGCATCAGCTAGTCTGATCTGCCAGTAGCCAGCTGTTAGGTCAAATGTGCTGAGATATTTGGCAGAGGCCAAAGTATCTATGAGCTCATCTGCCCTGGGTATTGGATGGGCATCAGTCCTAGTGACTGCATTGAGGCCTCTGTAGTCTACACAAAACCTCATCTCTCTTTTCCCACCACTGGTGTGAGGTTTAGGTACTAGGACTACTGGACTAGCCCAAGGGCTATCTGAGGGCTCAATCACTCCCAATTCCAACATCTTCTGGACTTCAGTCCTGATACAGTCCCTGACATGGTCAGGTTGCCTATAAATCTTGTTTTTAATAGGCAGACTGTCCCCAGTGTCCACTTCATGAGTGCACCAGGTGGTCTGACTGGGTGTCAGAGAAAACATATGTCTAAACTGATTGAGGACTTGCCTGCAATCAGTTTGTTGCTGGGTAGTGAGGCTGCCTGCCAAGGCTACACCATCAACTGACCCATCGTCAGGGTTCTGTGAGAGCAGGTCAGGGAGTGGGTCACTCTCTTCCTCCTGCCCTTCATCAGTAGCCATGAGCAAGCCCATGTCTGCCCTGTCCACATATGGCTTAAGTCTGTTGACATGGAGAACCCTGTGGGGACTCCTGGGTGTTCCCAGGTCTACTAAGTAAGTGACCTCACCCTTCTGCTCAACAATAGTGTGGGGTCCACTCCATTTGTCTTGGAGAGCTGCTGGGGCCACTGGCTCCAACACCCACACCTTCTGTCCTGGCTGGTAAACAGTTAGGACAGCCTTTTGGTCATGCCAGGCCTTTTGAAGTTCCTGGCTAGCCTCAAGGTTTTTGGTTGCCTTTTTCATGTACTCAGCCATCCTGGAGCGGAGACCAAGTACATAGTCCACTATATCTTGCTTTGGGGGCTTGAGAGGTAACTCCCATCCTTCCTTCACCAAGCACAGTGGACCCCTCACAGGGTGGCCAAACAGAAGTTCAAAAGGGCTGTAGCCAACCCCCTTCTGAGGCACCTCCCTATATGCGAATAAAAGGCAGGGCAAGAGTATGTCCCATCTACGCCTAAGCTTTTCTGGGAGCCCTTTAATCATGCCCTTTAAGGTTTTGTTGAATCTCTCAACTAAACCATTGCATTGTGGGTGATAGGGGGTGGTGAACTTATAAGTAACTCCACACTCCTTCCACATTGCCTTTAAGTACCCAGACATGAAGTTTGCACCCCTGTCTGATACCACCTCCTTAGGAAAGCCCACTCTTGAGAAAATTCCCAGGAGGGCCCTTGCCACCACAGGTGCTGTAGTGGTCCTAAGGGGTATAGCCTCTGGATACCTGGTGGCATGATCCACTACCACCAGTATAAATCTGTGCCCAGATGCTGTTTGGGGATCCATGGGACCAACAATGTCAATCCCTACCCTCTCAAAGGGCACCCCCACCACAGGTAGTGGTATCAGGGGGGCCTTTGTAGTGCCACCTGCTTTGCCACTGGCTTGGCAGGTTACACAGGAGCGACAAAACTCCTTACTGTCTTCAGACATGTGGGGCCAGTGAAAGTGAGGGACAATTCTGTCCCAAGTCTTGTTCTGGCCCAGGTGTCCTGCTAAGGGAATATCATGGGCTAGGGTCAATAGGAAGCCCCTGAACTTCAAAGGTATTACCAACCTCCTGGTAGCACCAGGCTTGGGGTCTCTACTCTCTGAGTACAGGAGTCCATCATCCCAATACACTGTATGGGGACCACTAGCTTTCCCAGCAGCCTCAGCAGCAGCTTGCTGTCTGAGGGGTTCAAGGGAGGGGCAGCTCTGCTGCTCCTGGCTCAGATCTGCCCTAGAAGGTCCCCCTGTCCCCAAGAACTCAACCTGGTCAGGCTCAAGTTCCTCTGGGACAGTTCCTTCTTCAGGGCTGAGATCATCCCCCTCAAGGGACTGATCTTCCTCCTGAGCCAAGGGGGAAGGCACTGCCTTAACCCTACTACTCCTCCTCTTGGAAGGCACTTGGTCCATTCTTCCAGAATCCAAGGCCTGTTCAGTTTTAGACAGTTTAGCTTGTGACCTGGTCACAGCAAACACATCTGCAGGGATCCCCAGCATTTCTGCATGGGTCCTGAGCTCCACTTCTGCCCAAGCAGAAGTCTCTAAGTCATTGCCAAGCAAGCATTCGACTGGTAGGTTTGCACTCACCACAACCTTCTTAAGGCCAGTTACCCCTCCCCAGGAGAAGTTAACAACTGCCAGAGTATGGTCTGTTCTGACATTGCTAGCATTGGTCACTTGGTACATTTCACCAAGTATAACTTGCCCAGGTAGCACAAGGTCTTGTGTCACCATTGTGACACTTGCCCCTGTGTCCCTAAATGCCAAAGCCTCTCGTCCATTGATTAAAGGCTGTTGTCTGTACTTGCCCAGATTACTGGGACTCACAGTGGAGGTCACATCCATGCCTCCATCACAGACTAACACAGCCTGAGTCAGTTCCCTGACTAAGTCAGAGCCCAACTCAGTTCCCAGGGTGAACCCTACTAAACCCTTTGCTGGAGCACTTCCACCAACTGTACTAGGGGGAACAGGTGCCTTAGGGGCATTGGTGGATGCTGGACTGGAGTCTTTGGACTTGGTGCAATCACTGGTCCAGTGGGTCTTTTGCTTACAGACCTTGCACCATGGTTTTCTTTGGCCTTTACCCTTGGTAGACTGGGAATCCCCACCAGAAGAAGATTTTTGGGGGCCTGATGAAGACTTTTGATCTTTACCCTTCTCCCCACCCTTGTCAGAGTTCTTAGCATCTTGCTTCTTGGTTTCCCCACCTTGGTTCTGTACCTTCTGCTTCACCCTGGTTCTGACCCATTTGTCTGCCTTCTTTCCCAATTCTTGGGGAGAGGTCAGATCAGAGTCAACCAGGTACTGATGCAACAGCTGGTTTTGACAGTTATTAAGAATCTGCTCCCTCATTATCAGATTATACAATCCTGAGAAGTCACACACCTTACTGCCCATCAACCAGCCTTCCAGAGCCTTGGCAGAACAATCCACATAGTCTACCCAGTCTTGAGTCTGTGCTTTTTGGGTGTCTCTGAACTTCAACCTGTACTGTTCAGTGGTTAGGCCAAACCCATCAATAAGAGCACTCTTCAAGACCTTGTAATTGTCAGCATCCTCCTCTCTAACAGTGAGGAGCTTGTCTCTACCTTTGTCAGCAAAGGAGAGCCACAAGATTGCTGCCCACTGCTCCTGAGGGACCTTCTGTACTTTACAGGCCCTCTCTAAAGCAGTTATCCATTTGTGGATATCATCCCCACTCTGGTAGGGAGGGACAATCTTGCTCAGGTTCCTATGGTCATAGGACCTTTCCCTATCTCTAGGGACATGGCTGCCACCATGGGACTCTAGTCCCAACTTTCTTCTCTCTTTAAGGAGATCTAGGGATTCTCTATCTAAAGCCAATTGCTTCTTCCTGATCTCCAGTTGAGTTTCCTCATACTGGACCAGTCTCTTTCTTCTCTCATGAGAGGATTCCCTCCTGTGAGAAGAAACAGAGCTCCCTATTGAGGTGCCAGAGTGGTTAGACTCCTGAGAAGGAGACCTAGACTTTCTGAGCACACTCATAATCCTTCCTGGGGGGACAAAGGTGTGGTTCTCAAGATCCTCATCTTCATCTTCCCCAGAAGGGATTGGGTTTTCCAGGTCAGGGTCATTGTCACCCTCCTGGTCAGTTTCAGAGGGGGGCTGGGGGTAGTAGTACCCCTGGCCCCTTCCTCATCTGCTGGCCCACCCTCTGCTCCTACCCCTTCAGTCTCTGAAGACTTACTAAGATCATAAGCCACCAACAACTCCTGGAGGTGTTGGGTGGTGGGACTTTGGCCTGTCCTTAATTTCCTCACGTTACACAAAGCTCTCAGTTCCAAGAATGGGAGTGTGTCATACTTGGAGGGGGAAGCTCAAGGGCTTCCTGCAGGGCATCTCTAGATCCTGCTTTTAAAGACATTACTAGTGTGGTGTGGTGTATGCACTACCTACTCTAGTGTGGCCTACTAAACTCTCTTGAGTTGTAGAAAGGGTTGTGCTATCCCTTAACACACAACTCTAAGTTCAGTAGAACTTACTGATATTCTAAGCTTAAATTATATGTACCTTAGGTACCTTTAGTGGTTTTCAGTTGATCAATTCAATTGAGATTATCTGGTAAAACAATAGCAAGCTGGAATCCCACACGCTGCACACCAATGTGAGAAGTTGGCCTGGCATATGCTGTCCACTAATTATAGTGGGCACCTTGCACCAGTCCAAATCGACTCTTATGGTAGGTAGGTTAAAGACAACCTTATTGAAAGCTATCCTAGTGGTAGCTGTGGAGAGCAGCCTTCAGGCTAAGTCTTGAAGGAATGTAAAGCAGCTTGTTTTACCAGTCTATAATCTCTTGAGTGACCAAATGAAAGAGCACCACACCAGGTATATATTCAAAATATATGTATTTATTACTAAACACACCCCTCTAGTCTCTTTATGAGGCTAGAGTTCGAAGTACATAGGTTATAAGATCTTAAATCACAGTAATAGCACAAATACACGTTTGGGCCCTAGGGGCGTACCAAACCATATACCAATAAAGTGGTATGCGAACCACGACTGAACTAGACACTAGGCCTAGAGCCTCTAGAAGTGCTTGGACCACAAGGAACCACCCAAGGTAGTGACACAGGGGACCCACGGGAGACGCGTGCAGTGTAAATACACAACCGCGATACGCCGTTAACTTCTATGGAGAAAGTCGGGATCGGGAAAATAGAGGAAAGGGACACTTAGAAGAGGACTAGGACAAAACCCTTTGAGATCTAGGACTTTGAAGAGTCTCTACCCACGGGAGCACCGGAGTACTCGTGTTACCTCACCCAGGGAAGCCGGGTGCATAGGTGCCTTTCGGGGTCGGGTTTCGTCGTCGGTTCTTATGGCGATCTGCTGCAAAGTGCTGCTGGCGACCAGGAGAAAAGTGTCCGGGTGGATCCAAGAGTGGATCGGAGTTCTGAAGAACCTGAAAGCAGAGGGGACAGAGTCTGGGTCACTAGCCAGTGACCAGGGAGGCGATGGACAGATGCCCACCGATGTCGAGTGCTTCAGATTCGATGACGGTCGTCTTGACTCTTCAGCCACGAGGTCCAGGAGGCGTTGTCGGCGACCAGGAGCAGGATTCGGGCTGTTGCTCGATGTCTGTCGAGTGCAGAGGTGTCGGCGACCAGATTGGACCCAACAAGCCTTGGCAACGGCAAGTCTCGAGTAAGATGTAGATCGTCGATGATGCAGACCAGCAAGGTCTGGGGAACTCACCCAGCAAGGGTAAGTGAGGGCAGGCCTGGAGCAACCAGACTGCCAAGTAAAGAAAAGATTGGCCTTCGGTAAGGGCTACTAGCCAACGGGCTAGCGACCGCGAAGGAGCCTCGTGACGCCGCACGTGGAGCTGGCTTACAGGACACTCGTGGAGTGGGGGCCAGTGATCTTCGGTGCAGGTGGTGCTGGAGGCTAGGGCTACTCGGAGCCCAAAGCACGACTTCTTGGGAGACCCAGAAGATGGTGCACTTGCAAGTGTGCTCGGTGTCCAGGGGTCACGGTCTCAAGTCACCCACGATAGCCACGGGCCTCAGCTTTGCTGGGGACTCAGGGTAGCCTCGGGGAAGTCTGAGAATCCACCTCTGGTGATGCGATGACTTCGGCGTCCGACGGGAGCTTCAGTAATGCGAACCGGACAGATGCTTCTTTGGTGCCTGCCAAGCAGGGGAGTCACTCCTTGACCCCAAGGGAGATTCTTCAGTCCTCTAATCGTGAGTAGAGCGTCGAAGGTCCAGGATTCTGTTTCAGAGTTTCGTCCAGGTATAATCTAAAGTCCTAGGGACTGGGTTCCTACCTTTATTCTAAAAATAGGGGATGGACTACTCTGTGGCCCCACCTATGGGTGGGTCAGGGCAGAGGGGTGGCTACACCCCTTTCCCTTTGTCCAGTTCGCGCCAAAGCAGGGGCTGCAAGCCCCTGATCCGGTTTGAACTGGGGTATGCACAGGGACACCAAATGTGCCCCCAGTGCAGGACTTCAAAGCACCCGAAAGTGCTCCCGCCCAGCCCCAATACACATTGTCCTGTCTGGGGAGGTGGTCACACCTCCCTGGGACAGGAAACCTATTGTCCAGGCCTCCCCTGCCGGAGTTTCGTCCAGCAGCAGGAGGCCAGACTCGTGTCTGTGGCAGTAGCATCCATTTTGTGATGCCAGGCTCTGGAAAGAAGTTACCGGACTCGTCAGAGTTAACATGCCTTTCCCTCTAGAAGGGTGGAATGCTACCCCCGCCGCCAGGATTGGCGGGGGGTAGTATTCCAAGATGTTTGACACCAAACACGACATGTTTAGGTGCAGCCATTCCATAGTTAGCATTTTACCGCGAGGATATAATGCGTTTAAGAGTATATGGTCAGGCTGCACTACAAACAGCATCAGAGATGGTCTCCGAACGCTGCAGAGGGGCCCTGCTCATGCAGGGGCACCCTCTCACATAGGAACCATGCACTCTGCCTTTAGGATTGATAAGGCCTGCCTTAGGAGTGACTTATAGGTTTATATGTGTGTATGCA
This sequence comes from Calotriton arnoldi, assembly GCA_963921515.1. Taxonomy (NCBI): domain Eukaryota; kingdom Metazoa; phylum Chordata; class Amphibia; order Caudata; family Salamandridae; genus Calotriton; species Calotriton arnoldi. The sequence continues at coordinate 154,189 of CAWUFW010017467.1, read as the reverse complement.
TTTAGTGATATAGGTAACCTATACCACTGCAAGGGGTGCATGCACCACCTTACCCAGGCTGCTGTAGCAGACCTGTGGTGCCAGTTTGGATGGCCTACCAGGGGTGGCATAATACATGCTGCAGCCCCTGGCAGGCCTCTGAGGTACCTATGCCCTTGGTACATAGTATACCATATACTAGGGACTTACAAGGGCACTCCAGATCCCAATCAGTGATGTGCCTAAGGCACATGGAGACCCTTTTAAAGAGGAAACAGCTAGGCTGGGGTTCTGAATAGCAGGGCCCCAGCCAGACTAATGTCGAAAACCAGTGAAGTATCAGCAAAAAGTGGGGGTACCCCTGTGAAGCAGATCCTACTCTCCTACACCCCTACACTGCCCGAACACCACTGCTCTGCCCAAAACCCTGAAACACCAGCCCCAGCACGACCCCCTACACTGCCCGAACACCACTGCACTGCCCTAAACCCTGAAACACCAGCCCCAGCACAACCCCCTACCCTGCCCGAACACCACTGCACTGCCCTAAACCCTGAAACACCACCCCCAGCACGACCCCCTACACTGCCCGAACACCACTGCACTGCCTTAAACCCTGAAACACCAGCCCCCAGCAAGACACCCTACACTGCCCGAACACCACTGCACTGCCCTAAACCCTGAAACACCAGCCCCAGCATGACCCCCTACACTGCCCGAACACCACTGCACTGCCCTAAACTCTGAAACACCAGCCCCAGCACGACCCCCTACACTGCCCGAACACCACTGCACTGCCCTAAACCCTGAAACACCACCCCCTGCACCGACCCCCTACACTGCCCGAACACAACTGCACTGCCCTAAACCCTGAAACACCAACCCCAGCACGACCCCCTACACTGCCCGAACACCACTGCACTGCCCTAAACCCTGAAACACTAGCCCCAGCACGACCCCTACACTGCCCGAACACCACTGCACTGCCCTAAACCCTGAAACACCACCCCCAGCACGACCCCCTACACTGCCCGAACACCACTGCACTGCCCTAAACCCTGAAACACCAGCCCCAGCACGACCCCCTACACTGCCCGAACACCACTGCATTGCCCTAGACCCTGAAACACCAGCCCCAGCACGACCCCCTACACTGCCCGAACACCACTGCACTGCCCTAAACCCTGAAACACCAGCCCCAGCATGACCCCCTACACTGCCCAAACACCACTGCACTGCCCTAAACCCTGAAACACCAGCCCCAGCACCACCCCTACACTGCCCGAACACCACTGCACTGCCCTAAACCCTGAAACACCAGCCCCAGCACGACCCCCTACAATGCCCGAACACCACTGCACTGCCCTAAACCCTGAAACACCACCCCGTGCACGACCCCCTACACTGCCCGAACACCACTGCACTGCCCTAAACCCTGAAACACCAGCCCCAGCAAGACACCCTACACTGCCCGAACACCACTGCACTGCCCTAAACCCTGAAACACCAGCCCCAGCATGACCCCCTACACTGCCCGAACACCACTGCACTGCCCTAAACCCTGAAACACCAGCCCCAGCATGACCCCCTACACTGCCCGAACACCACTGCACTGCCCTAAACTCTGAAACACCAGCCCCAGCACGACCCCCTACACTGCCCGAACACCACTGCACTGCCCTAAACCCTGAAACACCACCCCCTGCACCGCCCCCTACACTGCCCGAACACCACTGCACTGCCCTAAACCCTGAAACACCACCCCCTGCACGACCCCCTACACTGCCCGAACACCACTGCACTGCCCTAAACCCTGAAACACCACCCCCTGCACCACCCCTACACTGCCCGAACACCACTGCACTGCCCTAAACCCTGAAACACCACCCCCTGCACCGCCCCCTACACTGCCCGAACACCACTGCACTGCCCTAAACCCTGAAACACTACCCCCAGCATGACCGCCTTTACTGCTCGAACACCACTGCACTGCCCCAAACCCTGAAACACCACCCCCAGCATGACCCCCTACACTGCCCGAACACCACTGCCCTAAACCCTGAAACACCACCCCTGCACGACCCCCTACACTGCCCGAACACCACTGCACTGCCCTAAACCCTGAAACACCACCCCTGCACGACCCCCTACACTGCCCGAACACCACTGCACTGCCCTAAACCCTGAAACACCACCCCCAGCACGACCCCCTACACTGCCCAAACACCACTGCACTGCCCTAAACCCTAAAACACCACCCCCAGCACGACCCCCTACACTGCCCGAACACCACTGCACTGCCCTAAACCCTAGAACACTACCCCCAGCATGACCCCCTACACTACCCGAACACCACTGCACTACCCTAAACCCTAAAATAGTCCCCCCAGCACGACCCCCTACACTACCCGAACACGACTGCACTGCCCTAAACCCTAAAACACTCCCCCAGCACGACCCCCTACACTGCCCAAACACTACTGCACTGCCCTAAACCCTGAAACACCACCCCTCAGCACGACACCCTACACTGCCCGAACACCACTGCACTACCCTAAACCCTGAAACACCACCCCAGCACGACCCCTACACTGCCCGAACACCACTGCACTGCCCTAAACCCTGAAACACCACCCCCAGCACGACCCCCTACACTTCCCTAACACCACTGCACTGCCATAAACCCTGAAACATCACCCCCAGCACAACCCCCAACACTGCCTGAGCACCATTGCTCTGCCCTAAACCCTGAAACACTAGCCCCAGCACGACCCCATACACTGCCCGAATACCACTGCACTGCCCTAAACCCTGAAACACCACCCCCAGCACGACCCCCTACAATGCCAGAACACCACTGCACTGCCCTAAACCCTGAAACACCAGCCCCAGGAAGACCCCCTACACTGCCCGAACACCACTGCATTGCCCTAGACTCTGAAACACCAGCCCCAGCAAGACCCCCTACACTGCCCGAACACCACTGCACTGCCCTAAACCCTGAAACACCAGCCCCAGCATGACCCCCTACACTGCCCGAACACCACTGCACTGCCCTAAACCCTGAAACACCAGCCCCAGCACCACCCCTACACTGCCCGAACACCACTGCACTGCCCTAAACCCTGAAACACCAGCCCCAGCACGACCCCCTACACTGCCCAAACACCACTGCACTGCCCTAAACCCTGAAACACCAGCCCCAGCACCACCCCCTACACTGCCCGAACACCACTGTACTGCCCTAAACCCTGAAACACCACCCACTGCACCGCCCCTACACTGCCCAAACACCACTGCACTGCCCTAAACCCTGAAACACCACCCCCTGCACGACCCCCTACAATGCCCGAACACCACTGCACTGCCCTAAACCCTGAAACACCACCCCCTGCACCACCCCCTACACTGCCCGAACACCACTGCACTGCCCTAAACCCTGAAACACCACCCCTGCACTGCCCCCTATACTACCCGAACACCACTGCACTGCCCTAAACCCTGAAACACCACCCCCAGCATGACCCCCTTTACTGCTCGAACACCACTGCACTGCCCCAAACCCTGAAACACCACCCCCAGCATGACCCCCTACACTGCCCGAACACCACTGCCCTAAACCCTGAAACACCACCCCTGCACGACCCCCTACACTGCCCAAACACCACTGCACTGCCCTAAACCCTGAAACACCACCCCTGCACGACCCCCTACACTGCCCGAACACCACTGCACTGCCCTAAACCCTGAAACACCACCCCCAGCACGACCCCTACACTGCCCGAACACCACTGCACTGCCCTAAACCCTAAAACACCACCCCCAGCACGACCCCCTACACTGCCCGAACACCACTGCACTGCCCTAAACCCTAGAACACTACCCCCAGCATGACCCCCTACACTACCCGAACACCACTGCACTACCCTAAACCCTAAAATACTCCACCCAGCACGACCCCCTACACTACCCGAACACGACTGCACTGCCCTAAACCCTAAAACACTCCCCCAGCACGACCCCTACACTACCCGAACACCACTGCACTGCCCTAAACCCTAAAACACTCCACCCAGCACGACCCCCTACACTACCTAAACACCACTGCACTGCCCTAAACCCTAAAACACTACCCCCGCATGACCCCCTACACTACCCAAATACCAATGCACTACCCTAATCCCTAAAACACTATCCCCGCACAGCCCCCTACACTACCCAAAGACCACTGCACTACACTAAACTCTAAAACAATACCCCCCGCACGACTCCCTACACTACCCAAAGAGCACTGCACTACCCTAAACCCTAACACGCGACCTCCTACACTACACAAACACCACTGCACTACCCTAAAACCTAAAAACTACCCCCAGCACGAACCCCTACACTACCCAAACACCACTGCACTACCCTAAACCATAAAACACTACCCCAGCAGTACCCCTACGCTACCCAAACACCACTGCACTACCCTAAACACTAAAACACTACCCCCAGCAGTACCCCCTACACTACCCAAACACCATTGCACTACCCTAAACCCTAAAACACTACCCCCAGCAGTATCCCCTACACTACCCAAACACCACTGCACTACCCTAAACCCTAAAACCCTAAAACACTAACCCCAGCACGACCCCCTACACTACCCAAACACCACTGTACTACCCTAAACCCTAAAATACTCCCCCAGCACGACTCCCTACACTACCCAAACACCACTGCACTACCCTAAACCTAAATCTACCCCCAGCATGACCCCCTACACTACACAAACACCACTGCACTACCCTAAAACACTACCCCCAGCACGACCCTCTTCACTACCTAAACACAACTGCACAATTTGTTACAGGCGTTGCAACGCAGGCCTGTGGTGCTTACTGGAAGTACCTGGTGGGCTAGTTGGGCCCCAGGGACTCTCAGGATTCAAGGTGACCTAATCCCCCAACTTAAAACGCGCCACGGGGCGCGTTTGCACAGTGGTGAAGGGAGGGGCGCGGCCTCAGGTGACATGTGCGCAAACACGCCCTGTGGTGCGTTTTAAGTTGGGGAGTTAATTCCCTTTGAATCCTATGGGCCAACTAGCCCACCAGGTACCTTCAGTAAGCACAACAGAGTTGCGTTGCAGAGAGGTGAAAAAGGTGCGTGGCCTCGGAACGCCTCTCTGCAACTCAGCTCTGTGGTCCTAACTGTAGGTACCTGGGGGGCTAGTTGGGCCCCAGGGACCCTCAGGATTCAAGGGGACTTAATCCCGCAACTTAAAATCGCGCCACGGGCGCGTTGCACACATGTCACCTCAGGCCCCCTCCCTTCACCACTGTGCAAACGCGCACTGGCTCTGGTTAGTCAGAGTCAGTTACCACCAGTACCCGTCTAAAAAGTTGTGGGCACAGGATGATTTTGCAACAAGGCCTCTTTCTGCTCCTCTGTTGGTTCTTTCTGCACATCTTTTGCTTCTTTCTGTGCGTTTTTTCTTCTTTCTTCACATGTCCTACCTCTGTTGGCATAGTTAGAAACTAGCATTTAAAAACCTTTGAAAATCACTTAAAAATCATAGGTTTCAGGCACGTTATAGTTAGAAATTAGCATTTAAAAACCTTTGAAATTCACTGAAAAAACCATAGGTTTCAGGCACGTTATAGTTAGAAATTAGCATTTAAAAACCTTTGAAATTCACTGAAAAAAACCATAGGTTTCAGGCACGTTATAGTTAGAAATTAGCATTTAAAAAACCTTTGAAATTCACTGAAAAAACCATAGGTTTCAGACACGTTATAGTTAGAAATTAGCATTTAAAAAACCTTTGAAATTCACTGAAAAAAACATAGGTTTTAGGGACAGTTATAGTTAGTTGGACATTGCACTCGTACAAAACCCGTGAAATTCCCCTGTTATAGTTAGTTCAGCTAACTATAACTCGCGCCCGCAATGCACTGCTGATGACGTCACATATTACATCACTCATGACATGGTCAGTGACATCACTGATGACATCACTGATGACATCTCAAATGACATCACTGATGACATCATCCATGTGATAATTTCATGCATCTTCTCAAACCCTAATATAACTTTTGATACACCCACTCTAAATTACAGACTGCCATTCTCAAAACCATAGACACTCCAACACCAAAAACTACATACCCACTCACTGATTCTTAGGTCTACACACACATCCACTCACTCACCTGTACAGTCACTCATACTTACAGTCACTCAGTACAGGACTATCATATGCACTCATATACCTATATAAACACTCACACACCGCCACTCATCCATAGAGGTACTCACACACCTAGTCAGTCATGCAAAAAATTAATCACACACCCATTTACTCACCTATACAGTTATACACACACCAGCTCACTTACTCATACAAATACTAGCACATTCTTACGCTCTTATACAATAACTGATACAAGCACACACGCATCCATACAGCCACTCTCACAATAACACACTCTCACTTATAGCCATTTAAATACTCTAACACACATATATACTGCCTTTTACATATGTAGTTACTCGCACATGTACCACTGAGATATACATTCACTCACTAACACACCCATACACACACTCACCCACCCAAGCAGTCCATCACAGATGCACTCTTGAAATCATGCACCCAGTGAATCACCCACTCACACATCTATGTATAGAGTCACACACACCCCACCCACACAAACACTCAGGCAGCCATACAGATACTCAGAGAACCAATCAATAACCCATATAGACACTCATGTAGCTATTCGCAAATCCATGCATCCACTTACACACCAACAAACAGACGGATACAGACATTCACACAGTTTAGTCACTAACCCATGCATTCAGTAAGATACGTTTAATCACTCACTTGTAGAGTCAGTCACTCACGTACTAAATCATCCATTCAGACACTTATACACCCACTCATTCTTCAATACGCCTTTCCCTATATATATTAAACATATTTAAACTTTACAGAAACACACAGTCACTGGATGATGTCATCAGTGATGTCATCAGTGATGTCATTTGAGATGTCATCAGTGATGTCATCAGTGATGTCACTGACCATGTCATGAGTGATGTAATATGTGACGTCATCAGCAGTGCATTGCGGGGCGCGAGTTATAGTTAGCTGAACTAACTATAACAGGGGAATTTCACGGGTTTTGTACGAGTGCAATGTCCAACTAACTATAACTGTCCCTAAAACCTATATTTTTTTCAGTGAATTTCAAAGGTTTTTAAATGCTAATTTCTAACTATAACGTGTCTGAAACCTATGGTTTTTTCAGTGAATATATATATATATACAAATAGATTGATATATATATATATAGCTATATTATCTACTGGCGGTCACCAGCAGATAGTTATAGTTAGGACCTATTTTCCATAGGAAATCCGCAACATTCTATTTGAAATAACGTTGGCGCCGGTTGACGAATCTTCGCGAAAGTTTCCAACTTGTTGGGGCGCTCCGGTCCGCTCCTATCCTGAAAGTCTCGGGGTGATTCGTCAAGCGGGGGCCGAGAAAAAGGGGGTCCCAAAACGTGTTTTCCCCATTCATTTTTCCATAGGAACCTTTCAGTCGCAGCTACAGCCCGAACTGCTGAACGGAATTACACCAAATTTGGCAAAGAGGTAGCCCTTGGTTCAGTGTCGTGCCTTTTGCTTAAATGGTGTAAATCCGTTCAGTAGTTTCTGAGAAAATCACAAGTAAAATCACATATATATCTATGGCCGAGTAGGGTCCGCGCACCCTGAGCGCACCCTGCGCGCACCGTCCCGATCACGAGCTGCATGCTAATTGGCTGTCAACTGGCTGTCAACACTCCAAATCAGGAAGTGTTGGCAGCCATTTTGTCCCTCGGTAGAACCGAGGCACAGAAACAAGTGCGCAAAACGCACAAAGGGGGCAGGGTAGAAACACCCTGACCCCCTAGGTGTGCTCAGGGGGTCACACAAGGACCCCCTGGGCAGAAAAAAGCATTTTTTTTTTTTTTTAAATCGGCGGGATGCGCTTAGGGTGCGCGGATCCCGCCGATAAAAAAAAAATCGAAGCGCGGTCTCCCGCGCTTCGATGCTATTTTGCCCCCGGGTGGCCCAAGTCCCGGGGGCATGCGGGGGGTGGGTTTATATTTTATGTGGGGGGCCTCTAAGGCCCCCCAAGCCCCGGGGACCGCCACCCCCCGGGGCTTTAAATAAAAAATGGTGCGGGAGGGCTCTCCGCCCTCCCGCAGCCCCGGGGACCGCCACCCCCGGGGCTTCTTTTTTTAAATATTAATAACCTGTGTGGGGGGGCTTGAGCCCCCCCACACGCCCCGGGGACCGCCACCTCCCCGGGGCACTAATAAAAGAAATGTAGGGGTCCGTTTCGGACCCCGACCCCGGGGACCACCACCTCCCGGGGTTTGTACATGTTGGGAGGGGGCCGCGCGGCCCCCTCCTGGAGCCTGTGATGGCCCTGGGGACCACCACCCCCCAGGGCCGGCTCCTGCAGTGTCCCGGGGTGGCTACCCCGGGACACTGTGGTTTGCTATGACAGGACGGGAGCCTCGGGGCTCCCGCCCTGTCATAGCAAACTTGGTTTGGATTTTGAAAGTGAGAGCAGGGAAACCTGCTCTCTTTCAAAATCCAAACCAGATTGCTTTTCCACACGGGGAGCTGCATGTTAGCAGTTCCCCATGTGGAAAAGCAATGCCGGCTCCCGAAGGACGCTGGGAGCCGGCTGGGACTGTGGGGGCATTGGGGCTCCCCCCACGGTCCCCAACGTTGTATATAGGCCCCGGGGGATGGGGTCCCCGGGGAGAATAAAAATTAGTGCAAGGTGCAAATTTTTTTTTACGGTAAAATTAGGAGTCGCGCATCCAGCGCGGCGCTCAGCGCGGCCCCTGGTGTGCACGCGTTGGGTGCGCGACCCCTAACGCGTTTGGTGCACGATTCCAACGCGTTGGGTGCGCGAATCCAAGCAAAACAAATGTAAAAAAAAATCAGATATAAATGAAGTTTAGGTGTTTAGGTCTTGGGTGGCTCTAAAAAGAGCTGTTCTGTTTTTTGGGATATTTTGGTACCTACAAGTAAGTACCGATGCAGAGTCTAAAGTTGTTGAGGAAGACTCTGTTACCCTCATCTGTAAAATGAACACCATCTCTCCTATAGATGCCGTCCATATTAAAACGCAGATTGTTGTTGTAAATAGACCCCATTCTATAATCTCTGAGATAAGCAGAAACAGCTTTATTGACATGTTTCCTAGCTTTCTCAATCTGTGGACAAAATTGATTGGACCAGTTCCATTTCTGTCTTTGACATATATTAGAATAGACAAAGGCAGTTTGGGGGAAAAGTGACATCAATTCTCCAAAGGTGTCCTTCATAAGCATTTCCACACCTACCCCAGTCAAAGTGCCTAGGTCATTGCCACCACAGTGCACAATTATGAGGTCAGGGTGTTGGAGATGCAAGAAGCATTTAACCAATGGCATCAATTGGTACCACTTTAATCCTCTCTTTCCAATCCATTTAATGTCTACATTTGGCAAACCTAGGTGTTTGTCAATGCCACTGTTTTCTGCATACCTTTGGCTCCAGAAAATATAGCTGTGTCCCACAATCCACACTCTAAGCATCTTGAAAGGAGGTCTGGATGCACTCAGAAGGTGTCTGTATGTGAAATGGCAGTTTGACAACTAAAGTTTTTCTAAAATGGTGGATAAGATGCAGTTTTTACAAAAACAAACAAATGATTGGCTGTTTGAGAACATTATAGTCTGAAAAGTAGGGTGCATGTTTCTGTGTTTCAAGAGCACGTTTCTTATTGGTTAATGAAAACTGTTTGAAAGGAACATTAGATAGGATAAGCTGATATTTTCAAAAGTCAAGCGCACTTGCTGTTTGGATTAGCAACATTGTGTGCTGAACTTGTGACCTGTGAGTTCAGTTGAGTGTTCCATGAACTGTTACTATGGTAACAGGCAGTAAGCAGATTGGGGGTAGGGTTGAAAGTTATATCAATTGGATAGGGTTGAAATGTGTAACCAATAGAAATGTGTGTTAGCTTTTGAATTAATGTGGGAAGCAATGTGATTTGATATTTACATGTATATGTGTGCAGAAAGAGAGGGAAAGTTTGCCATTTTTTGGTTTTGCTAAGAGCAGTGCAGTACAGACATTTGGTTTAAGAACATCTGGTGTGTGACTGACATACTTCTTAATCAACAAATCAATTTGAAAGGTGAGTTATTAATTTGTGAGGGGTTGTATGTTGTGCCTTTGTTTTTAATAAGACTAATGTGTTTCTCTTGCTAAAGTCCAGGGAGTAGTGTTGCTTGTCTAGAATCACTTTGTGAGTCTGTCTGCATTTGGGCAACCATTGTGAGAGAAGCATTTGGGTACTTCATGTCTTTGCAGACAGATAACCGCTTTAAAACCTGTCATGTTGTCAAGTTTTCGTAGTATTAGAAGCCAGTCATTGCTTATGCATTCGCAGAATGAGACAGGCATTCACAGTTTTCTGCAGTAGTGAATTATGTAAAATGTGTGCAGTCACCTTACCCCTTCCAGACTAGTGAATGTGTCTTGGTAAAGTCCAAGGAACAGTGTTGCTTGTCTAGAATCACACTGTGAGTCTGTGTGCATTTGGGCAACCATTGTGAGAGAAGCATTTGGGTACTTCATGTCTTTGCAGACAGATAACCGCTTTAAAACCTGTCATGTTGTCAAGTTTTCGTAGTATTAGAAGCCAGTCATTGCTTGTGCATTCGCAGAATGAGACAGTCATTCACAGTTTTCTGCAGTAGTGAATTATGTAAAATGTGTGCAGTCACCTTACCCCTTCCAGACTAGTGAATGTGTCTTGGTAAAGTCCAAGGAACAGTGTTGCTTGTCTAGAATCACACTGTGAGTCTGTGTGCATTTGGGCAACGATTGTGAGAGAAGCATTTGGGTACTTCATGTCTTTGCAGACAGATAACCGCTTTAAAACCTGTCATGTTGTCAAGTTTTCGTAGTATTAGAAGCCAGTCATTGCTTATGCATTCGCAGAATGAGACAGTCATTCACAGTAGACTGCAGTAGTGAATTATGTAAAATGTGTGCAGTCACCTTACCCCTTCCAGACTAGTGAATGTGTCTTGGTAAAGTCCAAGGAACAGTGTTGCTTGTCTAGAATCACACTGTGAGTCTGTGTGCATTTGGGCAACCATTGTGAGAGAAGCATTTGGGTACTTCATGTCTTTGCAGACAGATAACCGCTTTAAAACCTGTCATGTTGTCAAGTTTTCGTAGTATTAGAAGCCAGTCATTGCTTATACATTTGCAGAATGAGACAGTCATTCACAGTTTTCTGCAGTAGTGAATTATGTAAAATGTGTGCAGTCACCTTACCCCTTCCAGACTAGTGAATGTGTTTTGGTAAAGTCCAAGGAACAGTGTTGCTTGTCTAGAATCACACTGTGAGTCTGTGTGCATTTGGGCAACCATTGTGAGAGAAGCATTTGGGTACTTCATGTCTTTGCAGACAGATAACCGCTTTAAAACCTGTCATGTTGTCAAGTTCTCGTAGTATTAGAAGCCAGTCATTGCTTATGCATTCGCAGAATGAGACAGTCATTCACAGTAGACTGCAGTAGTGAATTATGTAAAATGTGTGCAGTCACCTTACCCCTTCCAGACTAGTGAATGTGTCTTGGTAAAGTCAAAGGAACAGTGTTGCTTGTCTAGAATCACACTGTGAGTCTGTGTGCATTTGGGCAACCATTGTGAGAGAAGCATTTGGGTACTTCATGTCTTTGCAGACAGATAACCGCTTTAAAACCTGTCATGTTGTCAAGTTCTCGTAGTATTAGAAGCCAGTCATTGCTTATGCATTCGCAGAATGAGACAGTCATTCACAGTAGACTGCAGTAGTGAATTATGTAAAATGTGTGCAGTCACCTTACCCCTTCCAGACTAGTGAATGTGTCTTGGTAAAGTCCAAGGAACAGTGTTGCTTGTCTAGAATCACACTGTGAGTCTGAGTGCATTTGGGCAACCATTGTGAGAGAAGCATTTGGGTACTTCATGTCTTTGCAGACAGATAACCGCTTTAAAACCTGCCATGTTGTCAAGTTTTAGTAGTATTAGAAGCCAGTCATTGCTTATACATTTGCAGAATGAGACAGTCATTCACAGTAGACTGCAGTAGTGAATTATGTAAAATGTGTGCAGTCACCTTACCCCTTCCAGACTAGTGATTGTGTTTCGGTAAAGTCCAAGAAACAGTGTTGCTTGTCTGGAATCACACTGTGAGTCTCTGTGCATTTGGGCAACCATTGTGAGAGAAGCATTTGGGTACTTCATGTCTTTGCAGACAGATAACCGCTTTAAAACCTGTCATGTTGTCAAGTTTTCGTAGTATTAGAAGCCAGTCATTGCTTATGCATTCGCAGAATGAGACAGGCATTCACAGTTTTCTGCAGTAGTGAATTATGTAAAATGTGTGCAGTCACCTTACCCCTTCCAGACTAGTGAATGTGTCTTGGTAAAGTCCAAGGAACAGTGTTGCTTGTCTAGAATCACACTGTGAGTCTGTGTGCATTTGGGCAACCATTGTGAGAGAAGCATTTGGGTACTTCATGTCTTTGCAGACAGATAACCGCTTTAAAACCTGTCATGTTGTCAAGTTTTCGTAGTATTAGAAGCCAGTCATTGCTTGTGCATTCGCAGAATGAGACAGTCATTCACAGTAGACTGCAGTAGTGAATTATGTAAAATGTGTGCAGTCACCTTACCCCTTCCAGACTAGTGAATGTGTCTTGGTAAAGTCCAAGGAACAGTGCTGTTTGTCTAGAATCACACTGTGAGTCTGTGTGCATTTGGGCAACCATTGTGAGAGAAGCATTTGGGTACTTCATGTCTTTGCAGACAGATAACCGCTTTAAAACCTGTCATGTTGTCAAGTTTTCGTAGTATTAGAAGCCAGTCATTGCTTGTGCATTCGCAGAATGAGACAGTCATTCACAGTAGACTGCAGTAGTGAATTATGTAAAATGTGTGCAGTCACCTTACCCCTTCCAGACTAGTGAATGTGTCTTGGTAAAGTCCAAGGAACAGTGTTGCTTGTCTAGAATCACACTGTGAGTCTGTGTGCATTTGGGCAACCATTGTGAGAGAAGCATTTGGGTACTTCATGTCTTTGCAGACAGATAACCGCTTTAAAACCTGTCATGTTGTCAAGTTTTCGTAGTATTAGAAGCCAGTCATTGCTTATACATTTGCAGAATGAGACAGTCATTCACAGTTTACTGCAGTAGTGAATTATGTAAAATGTGTGCAGTCACCTTACCCCTTCCAGACTAGTGAATGTGTTTTGGAAAGGTCCAAGGAACTGTGTTGCTTGTCTAGAATCACACTGTGAGTCTGTGTGCATTTGGGCAACCATTGTGAGAGAAGCATTTGGGTACTTCATGTCTTTGCAGACAGATAACCGCTTTAAAACCTGTCATGTTGTCAAGTTTTCGTAGTATTAGAAGCCAGTCATTGCTTATACATTTGCAGAATGACACAGTCATTCACAGTTTTCTGCAGTAGTGAATTATGTAAAATGTGTGCAGTCACCTTACCCCTTCCAGACTAGTGAATGTGTTTTGGTAAAGTCCAAGGAACAGTGTTGCTTGTCTAGAATCACACTGTGAGTCTGTGTGCATTTGGGCAACCATTGTGAGAGAAGCATTTGGGTACTTCATGTCTTTGCAGACAGATAACCGCTTTAAAACCTGTCATGTTGTCAAGTTTTCGTAGTATTAGAAGCCAGTCATTGCTTATGCATTCGCAGAATGAGACAGGCATTCACAGTTTTCTGCAGTAGTGAATTATGTAAAATGTGTGCGGTCACCTTACCCCTTCCAGACTAGTGAATGTGTCTTGGTAAAGTCAAAGGAACAGTGTTGCTTGTCTAGAATCACACTGTGAGTCTGTGTGCATTTGGGCAACCATTGTGAGAGAAGCATTTGGGTACTTCATGTCTTTGCAGACAGATAACCGCTTTAAAACCTGTCATGTTGTCAAGTTTTCATAGTATTAGAAGCCAGTCATTGCTTGTGCATTCGCAGAATGAGACAGTCATTCACAGTAGACTGCAGTAGTGAATTATGTAAAATGTGTGCAGTCACCTTACCCCTTCCAGACTAGTGAATGTGTCTTGGTAAAGTCCAACGAACAGTGTTGCTTGTCTAGAATCACACTGTGAGTCTGTGTGCATTTGGGCAACCATTGTGAGAGAAGCATTTGGGTACTTCATGTCTTTGCAGACAGATAACCGCTTTAAAACCTGTCATGTTGTCAAGTTTTCGTAGTATTAGAAGCCAGTCATTGCTTGTGCATTCGCAGAATGAGACAGTCATTCACAGTAAACTGCAGTAGTGAATTATGTAAAATGTGAGCAGTCACCTTACCCCTTCCAGACTAGTGAATGTGTCTTGGTAAAGTCCAATGAACAGTGTTGCTTGTCTACAATCACACTGTGAGTCTGTGTGCATTTGGGCAACCATTGTGAGAGAAGCATTTGGGTACTTCATGTCTTTGCAGACAGATAACCGCTTTAAAACCTGTCATGTTGTCAAGTTTTCATAGTATTAGAAGCCAGTCATTGCTTATACATTTGCACAATGACACAGTCATTCACAGTTTTCTGCAGTAGTGAATTATGTAAAATGTGTGCAGTCACCTTACCACTTCCAGACTTGTGAATGTGTTTTGGAAAGGTCCAAGGAACTGTGTTGCTTGTCTACAATCACACTGTGAGTCTGTGTGCATTTGGGCAACCATTGTGAGAGAAGCATTTGGGTACTTCATGTCTTTGCAGACAGATAACCGCTTTAAAACCTGTCATGTTGTCAAGTTTTCGTAGTATTAGAAGCCAGTCATTGCTTATACATTTGCAGAATGAGACAGTCATTCACAGTTTTCTGCAGTAGTGAATTATGTAAAATGTGTGCAGTCACCTTACCCCTTCCAGACTAGTGAATGTGTTTTGGTAAAGTCCAACGAACAGTGTTGCTTGTCTAGAATCACACTGTGAGTCTGTGTGCATTTGGGCAACCATTGTGAGAGAAGCATTTGGGTACTTCATGTCTTTGCAGACAGATAACCACTTTAAACCCTGTCATGTTGTCAAGTTTTCGTAGTATTAGAAGCCAGTCATTGCTTATGCATTCGCAGAATGAGAAAGGCATTCACAGTTTTCTGCAGTAGTGAATTATGTAAAATGTGTGCGGTCACCTTACCCCTTCCAGACTAGTGAATGTGTCTTGGTAAAGTCCAAGGAACAGTGTTGCTTGTCTAGAATCACACTGTGAGTCTGTGTGCATTTGGGCAACCATTGTGAGAGAAGCATTTGGGTACTTCATGTCTTTGCAGACAGATAACCGCTTTAAAACCTGTCATGTTGTCAAGTTTTCGTAGTATTAGAAGCCAGTCATTGCTTGTGCATTCGCAGAATGAGACAGTCATTCACAGTAGACTGCAGTAGTGAATTATGTAAAATGTGTGCAGTCACCTTACCCTTTCCAGACTAGTGAATGTGTCTTGGTAAAGTCCAATGAACAGTGTTGCTTGTCTACAATCACACTGTGAGTCTGTGTGCATTTGGGCAACCATTGTGAGAGAAGCATTTGGGTACTTCATGTCTTTGCAGACAGATAACCGCTTTAAAACCTGTCATGTTGTCAAGTTTTCGTAGTATTAGAAGCCAGTCATTGCTTATACATTTGCAGAATGACACAGTCATTCACAGTTTTCTGTAGTAGTGAATTATGTAAAATGTGTGCAGTCACCTTACCCCTTCCAGACTAGTGAATGTGTTTTGGAAAGGTCCAAGGAACTGTGTTGCTTGTCTACAATCACACTGTGAGTCTGTGTGCATTTGGGCAACCATTGTGAGAGAAGCATTTGGGTACTTCATGTCTTTGCAGACAGATAACCGCTTTAAAACCTGTCATGTTGTCAAGTTTTCGTAGTATTAGAAGCCAGTCATTGCTTATACATTCGCAGAATGAGACAGGCATTCACAGTAGACTGCAGTAGTGAATTATGTAAAATGTGTGCAGTCACCTTACCCCTTCCAGACTAGTGAATGTGTTTTGGAAAGGTCCAAGGAACTGTGTTGCTTGTCTAGAATCACTTTGTGAGTCTGTCTGCATTTGGGCAACCATTGTGAGAGAAGCATTTGGGTACTTCATGTCTTTGCAGACAGATAACCGCTTTAAAACCTGCCATGTTGTCAAGTTTTCGTAGTATTAGAAGCCAGTCATTGCTTATACATTCGCAGAATGAGACAGTCATTTACAGTAGACTGCAGTAGTGAATTATGTAAAATGTGTGCCGTCACCTTACCCCTTCCAGACTAGTGAATGTGTTTTGGAAAGGTCCAAGGAACTGTGTTGCTTGTCTAGAATCACACTGTGAGTCTGTGTGCATTTGGGCAACCATTGTGAGAGAAGCATTTGGGTACTTCATGTCTTTGCAGACAGATAACCGCTTTAAAACCTGCCATGTTGTCAAGTTTTTGTAGTATTAGAAGCCAGTCATTGCTTATGCATTCGCAGAATGAGACAGGCATTCACAGTTTTCTGCAGTAGTGAATTATGTAAAATGTGTGCGGTCACCTTACCATTCCAGACTAGTGAATGTGTCTTGGTAAAGTCCAAGGAACAGTGTTGCTTGTCTAGAATCACACTGTGAGTCTGTGTGCATTTGGGCAACCATTGTGAGAGAAGCATTTGGGTACTTCATGTCTTTGCAGACAGATAACCGCTTTAAAACCTGTCATGTTGTCAAGTTCTCGTAGTATTAGAAGCCACTCATTGCTTATACATTTGCAGAATGACACAGTCATTCACAGTTTTCTGTAGTAGTGAATTATGTAAAATGTGTGCAGTCACCTTACCCCTTCCAGACTAGTGAATGTGTTTTGGAAAGGTCCAAGGAACTGTGTTGCTTGTCTACAATCACACTGTGAGTCTGTGTGCATTTGGGCAACCATTGTGAGAGAAGCATTTGGGTACTTCATGTCTTTGCAGACAGATAACCGCTTTAAAACCTGTCATGTTGTCAAGTTTTCGTAGTATTAGAAGCCAGTCATTGCTTATACATTCGCAGAATGAGACAGGCATTCACAGTAGACTGCAGTAGTGAATTATGTAAAATGTGTGCAGTCACCTTACCCCTTCCAGACTAGTGAATGTGTTTTGGAAAGGTCCAAGGAACTGTGTTGCTTGTCTAGAATCACTTTGTGAGTCTGTCTGCATTTGGGCAACCATTGTGAGAGAAGCATTTGGGTACTTCATGTCTTTGCAGACAGATAACCGCTTTAAAACCTGCCATGTTGTCAAGTTTTCGTAGTATTAGAAGCCAGTCATTGCTTATACATTCGCAGAATGAGACAGTCATTCACAGTAGACTGCAGTAGTGAATTATGTAAAATGTGTGCAGTCACCTTACCCCTTCCATGCTAGTGAATGTGTTTTGGAAAGGTCCAAGGAACTGTGTTGCTTGTCTAGAATCACACTGTGAGTCAGTGTGCATTTGGGCAACCATTGTGAGAGAAGCATTTGGGTACTTCATGTCTTTGCAGACAGATAACCGCTTTAAAACCTGTCATATTGTCAAGTTTTCGTAGTATTAGAAGCCAGTCATTGCTTATGCATTCGCAGAATGAGACAGGCATTCACAGTTTTCTGCAGTAGTGAATTATGTAAAATGTGTGCGGTCACCTTACCATTCCAGACTAGTGAATGTGTCTTGGTAAAGTCCAAGGAACAGTGTTGCTTGTCTAGAATCACACTGTGAGTCTGTGTGCATTTGGGCAACCATTGTGAGAGAAGCATTTGGGTACTTCATGTCTTTGCAGACAGATAACCGCTTTAAAACCTGTCATGTTGTCAAGTTCTCGTAGTATTAGAAGCCACTCATTGCTTATGCATTCGCAGAATGAGACAGTCATTCACAGTAGACTGCAGTAGTGAATTATGTCAAATGTGTGCAGTCACCTTACCCCTTCCAGACTAGTCAATGTTTCTTGGTAAAGTCCAAGGAACAGTGTTGCTTGTCTAGAATCACACTGTGAGTCTGTGTGCATTTGGGCAACCATTGTGAGAGAAGCATTTGGGTACTTCATGTCTTTGCAGACAGATAACCACTTTAAAACCTGTCATGTTGTCAAGTTTTCGTAGTATTAGAAGCCAGTCATTGCTTATGCATTCGCAGAATGAGACAGGCATTCACAGTTTTCTGCAGTAGTGAATTATGTAAAATGTGTGCAGTCACCTTACCCCTTCCAGACTAGTGAATGTGTCTTGGTAAAGTCCAACGAACAGTGTTGCTTGTCTAGAATCACACTGTGAGTCTGTGTGCATTTGGGCAACCATTGTGAGAGAAGCATTTGGGTACTTCATGTCTTTGCAGACAGATAACCGCTTTAAAACCTGTCATGTTGTCAAGTTTTCGTAGTATTAGAAGCCAGTCATTGCTTGTGCATTCGCAGAATGAGACAGTCATTCACAGTAGACTGCAGTAGTGAATTATGTAAAATGTGTGCAGTCACCTTACCCCTTCCAGACTAGTGAATGTGTCTTGGTAAAGTCCAATGAACAGTGTTGCTTGTCTACAATCACACTGTGAGTCTGTGTGCATTTGGGCAACCATTGTGAGAGAAGCATTTGGGTACTTCATGTCTTTGCAGACAGATAACCGCTTTAAAACCTGTCATGTTGTCAAGTTTTCGTAGTATTAGAAGCCAGTCATTGCTTATACATTCGCAGAATGAGACAGGCATTCACAGTAGACTGCAGTAGTGAATTATGTAAAATGTGTGCAGTCACTTTACCCCTTCCAGACTAGTGAATGTGTTTTGGAACGGTCCAAGGAACTGTGTTGCTTGTCTAGAATCACTTTGTGAGTCTGTCTGCATTTGGGCAACCATTGTGAGAGAAGCATTTGGGTACTTCATGTCTTTGCAGACAGATAACCGCTTTAAAACCTGTCATGTTGTCAAGTTTTCGTAGTATTAGAAGCCAGTCATTGCTTATACATTTGCAGAATGAGACAGTCATTTACAGTAGACTGCAGTAGTGAATTATGTAAAATGTGTGCAGTCACCTTACCCCTTCCAGACTAGTGAATGTGTTTTGGAAAGGTCCAAGGAACTGTGTTGCTTGTCTAGAATCACACTGTGAGTCTGTGTGCATTTGGGCAACCATTGTGAGAGAAGCATTTGGGTACTTCATGTCTTTGCAGGCAGATAACTGCTTCAAAACATGTCCGGTTGTTAAGTTTTCATAGTATTAGATGCTCCAGTAATCACCCTGTCACTCCCCATGCACTCCTCCAGTCAGCAATCCAGCACCATGTACTAATGCAAACACTGCGTCAAAACCCAAACACTTATAAATTCACCTAGGCACACTCCTTGCAGTACTCTAATATATCAGTCACTACCCAAGTACTCATACAATGACCCAGGCCTTAGCACATAGACTGCTACAAACCCCTATCTTCTACACATGAAGTCCTCTAACCACCTACACACTTGTCTTTCACTCCTTCAATTCTCAGGCAGTATCCATACACTCCAATAAACACCTTGTTACTCCCCATGCACTCCTCCAGTCAGCCATCCAGCACATATACTAATCCAAACACTGCGCCATAACCCAAACACTTATAAATTCAGCCAGGCACTCACCTTGCAGTACTCTAATCATTCAGTCAGTACCCAAGTACTCATGCAGTGACCCAGGCCTTAGCACATAGACTGCTTCAAACACCTATCCACTATGCATGTAGTCCTGTAACTACCTACACACTTGTCTTTCACACCTTCAATTCCCCAGTCAGTATCTATACACTCTAGCAATCTCCTCTAGTGACCCATTCAGCTCCATGTACTAATCCATTCACTGCGCCAAAACCCAATCACTTATAAATTCACCTAGGCACTCTCCTTACAGTACTGTTTAAATTCAGTTAGTATCCAAATACTCATTCAGTGATATAGAGCCTTCCCACATACAGTGTTTCAAACTCCTATCCACTATGCATGTCGTCCTCTAACCATCTACGCACTTGTGTTTGTGGCCTTTAATTCCCCAGGCAGTCTCCTTACACTCCAGGAAACACCCTGTCACTCCCCTTGCAATCCTGTATTGACCCATTCAGCACCATGTACTAATGCATTCACTCTGCCAAAACCCAACCGCTTATAAATTCACCCAGGCATTCTCCTTGCAGTACTCTAATCATTTAATCAGTACACAAGTACTCATGCAGTGACCCAGGCCTTAACACATGCACTGCTACAAACCCTTGTCCACTACGCATGCAGTCCTCTAACCACCTACACACTTGTCTTTCACACCTTCATTGCCCCAGGCAGTATCCATACACTCCAGCAAACATCCTGTAACTGTCCTTGTTCTGTTGTAGTGACCCATTCAGCACTATGTACTAATTCATTCACTGCGCCAAAACTGAACCACTTATAAATTCACCCAGGCACTCTCCTTGTACTACTCTAATGATTGTTTTGCTACCCAACTACTTATACAGTGAGCTAGGCCTTAACATGTGCAATGTGTTTGTATAGTAATAGAAAGGTATAATTTATAAATTTATAAAAATTAATTTATTTATAATTATTTTTTACAGATATTGTTTATCATAATTAAAATAAAGTTATCATGCCTGAAAAATCAAGAAAGAGAAACCGACAGCAAAAGGACAATTATTTGACGAAAACTGCAGAACAAGTATTGGACGACGAACATCATCTGGGTAAAAAGAAAAAGTCTTCCGGTAAGACAACAAAAGAATTCCTTAAAAAAATGTCAAAGCCTAGAAATACTGTACAGATTGTACAAAGTACAAAGAATGCTTCTACTAGAAAAAAGAATATGAGTAAAAAGAAAGGAGTAAATGGAAAATTACATTCAAAAGATACAATGAATGGTAAAAGAAGGCAAAATCAGTATAAAGAAATCAGGAAAAAGATTTTTTATAATAGAGTTGTTTTTAACTTGCTTAAAGATGTTAAAAAATATAAAAAAAGAGCACTATTTTATAAAAAAGAAGAAGCATATTGAATCCATTGTTCAAAAAGCTTTGGAATTAAAAAGGAAATTATTTATTTTAGTTTTAAACAGAATTCGATCACTACATAAACCAATCCATTTTTTGAAGGCCAAAAGTAAGAAGAAAAAAGTAATTAACAGAACTAATTTTTGTGAATTTTTTTGGGGTGAATGGAAACATAGTTCAAGTTCAGAGCCGTTCTTTAATGAAGAGAGTTATTTTCAGACCAATAATTTATTGCATGCAGTTGATACCAGTGGTCGTGCTTATGAGGTTAGAAATGGTTGTGCAATTGAGAAAGAGAAGATGGTTCCCAGAAATGTAGAAGAAGTGATAGCTGATGAAGCTCTAGGGAGACGTCCTAAAGCCCCAGTGTATACTTGGGATTGCAGTAGTATTTGTAGTGTACGACAGGAATCTATTGATATTTTACGCAATTTCTTACGAGAGTATACTAAAAAAAGTGTTAAACAAAAGATTAAGATGTTGCAAGGACTAGACCCTTGCAGAGTGAGAAAAAATAGTGGTTTGCAAGGTCATTCTCTGGCTTGTCTTTCTAGAAAAGTATGTCAAAGTGTTTTTCATCATTTTAGGATGTTAGCAGTACATCATTCTCAAATGCGGAAGTTAGTTAGAAGATTGTATTATGCAAAAAGTCCAGCACTTAAATTAAATGAGTTGAACAGTGCTCTTTTGTGTGGGTCAGTATCTGATGTGAAGAAGGTTTGTGATGAAATTGAGTTTTGTTACTTTGGTCCGGAAGAAGAGAGTGAAGAAACTGACACATTGATACAAGAAAATGTTGAAGAGAATGTGCAACATACTACTCCAAAATGTTTTGAAGAACAAATTACAAAGTTTAAGGTGATTTCAGGTGTAAGGCCAAATTATTCTTGTATTTGTTGCAGGCGAACTCACTATAGAAATCAGACTAGGAGTGTTGATCTGTATTTTAAAAGTGAAAAACAAAATAATAATGAGTGGAAGGATTTTGCAACTTATTTGTGGGTAGAGAATTGTTTTGATTTGGGTACTGATCAACGTATTTGTAAATATTGTTATAACAAATTGGATGAAAATAAAATGCCTGCTAGAGCTGTTCATAATGATCTAGAGTTGGTAACTATTCCTCCGGAACTAATAGATTTAAACACGTATGAGTCTATTCTGATTCAATGTGTACACCCATTTCAGGCTATTGTTCGTATGGAGCCAAAAACAGGTAAATTGCCTCCGACTGATTTACAGAGAGGATTAAAAGGAAGAGTTGTATATTTACCACTAGATTTAAAGAAAAATATTGAAACTATTGGTGTAGAGAATGTAGAAAGTGAACCATTAGTTATTCTAGTTAATGGTGTTCCTACTAAGAGTAAGAAAATCTGGCAAGAATTAGTGGATGTTAGAAAAGTGCAAAAGGCAACATTATATCTGATAAAAAACAATGAGTACTATAAAAATGTGTATGTGGAAGAAGAAGAAATACTTTTACAAGATGATACTGAAACGTCAAGTGGTCAAATTGAAAAAGTGGACATGTCGAAAAATGAAGAAATCTATGAACATTATAGTGTACATCCACTTCATTCGAAAGAAGTGATGGGGAATACTATTGAATTATTCCAAATGAAGGAAGCAAAGGGTACTCCCATCAGTGTATGGGAGAAAAGTTTGGAAGCTCGTTGTTTTCCGCAGCTTTTTCCAACTGGAAAAGGTGGACGATATGATGAACGACCTGTGCAGATTCCTGCATCTGAATATCGGACAACAAGATTGTATGCAGAAGATCCAAGGTTTCGACAATGTATCCCATATATATTTCATCTTTTGTTTGAGAGTGACTTATCTGGACTTTCATATGCAGTCAACCACATTTTGAAAACAGGAGTACATTTTCAAAATGTTTCTGCAAAGCAATTTATGGAAAAAGTACATCAGAGAGACGATCATCTAGAATCTCAGCTGATTAATTTGATGGCATGTCAGCGTGGTACTAATGAGTATTGGTACCGTCGTCATGGAGAACTTAAATGCATGCTAAGGAACTTAGGAACTCCTACGTGGTTTCTTACCCTAAGCTGTGCTGAATACGCTTGGGATGATTTACTTGAATTTCTTCGAGAGGCAAATTCAAATGTAAAAAATATTGAATACAAGACACCTGGAGAATTGTGCTCTTTGGATCCTGTTAATGTGTGCAGGTATTTCAATCATAGATTTGAAGCTATGATGTCTTTTATCTGCAATAAAAAGAATCCTCCTCTTGGAGAAGTTCTGGATTTTTTTGGGAGAAAGGAGTATCAAGCTAGAGGTGCTCCTCATATACATATGCTGATATGGATCAAAGATGCCCCTAAATTCGGAACTGATTCTGATGATACTGTTTTGTCTTTTATTGAAGAATATGCCACATGTGCTATACCCAAAAGAACTGAAGAAAACAACTTAAGACAACAAGTGTTACGATTCCAAAGCCATCGATGCGGAAAATACTGTCGACGAAAGTACAAGTCTAAGGAAAAGTTTTATACCAAATGTCGTTTTGGATTTCCACGTCCTGTAATATCCAAAGGAAGAGTAAACAGTTTTATGTCAGCTATGAGACATACCATCACTAGAAAGTCTCCCAAAAATACATACAATTTGAGAAGAAGTGAAGAATCAAAATATATAAATGATTATAATCCTGTTATTCTCTCAATGTGGAATGCTAATATGGATATTCAGTATGTTGCGGATAATTCCATTGCTGTTGCTCGGTATGTAACTTCCTACATTACAAAATCAGAAAAGACCGAATTGAAAGAAATGTGGGAAGAGATTTCTCATGAGAAGAGTCTAAGTAAGAAATTATACAGTTTCAGTTTGAAGATGTTATCCCATCGAGAAATTGGAGCGTATGAATGCTCAGATCGGTTATCATCTGCAAGTTTATACTCAAAATCTAGAAGAATTATTTGGGTGAGTCTAGGTCTTGCTGCAATGCGAAATCGAGTACTTAAATCTGTTCAAGAAATTGAATATTTAGCAGAAAAAGATCCAGAAAGTACAGATATTGTGAAAACAAATATGTTGGACACATATTATCCAAATAGAAGTCATCATCTTGAGAACATATGTCTCTATGAAGTGCTGCAAAACTACACTTTTAAACGGAATACTACAGAAAACATCATTGATGGAAAATATGCAGTGATTGGTTCCGAAGGATGTTTGGTGAAACAAAGGAAAGGAAATTTGATTAATCACAGAAAACTGAGTTGTGACACTCCTGATAAAAGGGAATTTTACTATTTTGCACTTTTACAACTGTTTAAACCGTGGCGTTCAGAATTGGAATTACTTGGAGATTTTCTGAGCTATGAAGATTCCTTCAATGCTTGTAAAGATACCATAGAATGTAGTGTTTTTGCAAATTATGTGAGAATGTTGAACGATGAAATTGATCAAGAAGCTACTATTGCAGTTGAGATTGCTAGAGACAGTTCTCAAGACAGTCAAAGTTCTCCTCCACTGAGTCAGGATCCACTTGGACAACCAATTGTTGAAAATGAAGCAGCAATCGCAATGAATGAGGTGGAAACAGCAATGCATCAAGCTCAAGACGATATTATGGACTTAGGAATCTTGGAAGAACAACTAAATGTTGAACAGAACGAAATATATCAGCAAGTGAGACAACAGATTGACCATGGATTTCTTCATGAAACGAAAGACTGCACATGCACATTATTTCAACCTATCCGAATGTATGTCAGTGGTCAAGCTGGAACAGGGAAAAGTTTCTTAATTAAAGTATTGACCAGTTATCTGCAGAAAACAACTAATTCACATTTGTCTTGTGTTGTAACTGCTCCAACAGGGTTGGCAGCACACAACATTAAAGGAATCACATTACATCGTTTACTAATGCTACCTGTAGAGCATGAAAACAAATTGGAATATCACAAGCTATCTGGTGAAGCTTGTTATGAAGTTTCAAGAGTGCTGAGGAAAATGAAACTTCTAATTATTGATGAGGTGAGCATGGTCTCGAACTTAATGCTTGCTTTTGTGCATTTAAGAATGCAGCAAATTCTTAAAACAGAATACGATGTCTTATTTGGAGGAAAACATGTCATAGTTTTTGGAGATCTTCTGCAACTCACTCCTGTAAAAGGACAACCAGTATTTAAAACACTTGTGCATGAAGACACCAGAAAGTCTTTGGGAAGTGTTGGCAACGTTAATATTTGGTCATATTTTGAATACAAAGAACTTATTACAAATATGCGACAGGCAAATGATGTTGATTATGGATCTATTCTTCAAGATATAAGAATTGGAGTTCTGACAGAACAAGGCAAACAAGCTTTGCTAAGTCGACTACTTAAGAATTTGTTTCCAAATGAAAATATAGTTCCAGAAAAAATATATATGAAAATTGCTGAAAGTAAATCTATAATCTGTTTAATGCCAACACTGCGCGAGTGTTCAAGATTCAATGAACATCTTTTGAAGTTAGAAAATGAAGAAATATTAAAAATGGAAGCCATTGATAAAATAGAGCATGAAGGAATCACTATTATTTTGACAGAAAAATTGAAAACAAAATTGGATACTTTAGAAAAATCGATATCTAAAACTGCTGGTTTAGAAAAGAATTTATATCTATGTATAAACTGTCGAGTAATTTTACGGCGTAATTTGGATGTGGAAAAAGGTTTAGTTAATGGAGCTATGGGGAAAGTTGTGAATTTTGTAAATTTTCAAAAACGAGATGGAATTGAATTTTTAAAAATTAAATTTGATCATATTGAAGAAGTAAAACAAATTGGTTGTTGTTCTGTTCGTTTTTTGCTTGTTAAAGATTTGTATGTCCGTAGGAAACAATTTCCACTTTCTCTGGCATATGCAGTGACTATTCATAAATCTCAAGGATTAAGTGTAGACAGTGCTTTAGTGAACATTGGAAGTAGCGTGTTTAAAGAGGGTATGGCATATGTTGCTTTGTCCCGAGTCAGAACTTTATCTGGATTGTTTTTGATTGATTTTGATGAGTCAAAGATTACTGCAGATGCAAACTGTGTAAAAGAGTATAATAGGTTAAGAAGAGCGTATGCTCCTAATTTAGGTGAATATCCTGTATTTGAAAAGCGTTTAGTAGGTCGAAAAAGAGGATATGAGAATATCTGTAGTAAAGTGATAGAGAAGGAAAAAAAACAAGATAATGATGTGATTGCAAGGAAAAAGAAAATGGACCCTGTTCAAGATATTGTTGGTTATCAGTTTGAAAATAGTTCAGGTATCAACTGCTATGCCAATGTAGTAGTTAATGTTGTTTTTTTTCTTGAAAGTTTGCTACAGCAAATTATGGAGAATCGGGAAAAAAGATTTTGTTCCTTGTTGCATTCTGTTTATGAAAAATTGAGAAGTGATAACAGTAAAATGCAAACCGTTTCTGATATTCATAAACTTTTGGATATATGTTCTGGTTCTACACAATTTACGGAAAATATCCAACAAGATGCTCAGGAATTTCTAATGTATATGCTTACCGTATTGGAAAATGAAGGCATAGAAACAGAAAATCTTTTTGGTCTTAGTTATAAATGGGAACATCAATGTGAAAATTGTATGTTTACATGTAGCAGTAATATAGACACTGAAAGATTTATATACTTGACATTACCAGATTGTATATCAGTGTCTTTCAACAAACCAGTTAAAGCAGCAAATCAAAACATGCAGTGTAGCCAATGCAAAACAGAAATGTTATCAACATTATTTATACAAAGATATGGACAATATTTGATTTTAATGATGCAACGTTGTACAGCTGATGGAAGAAAATTGGAAACTTTAATAAAACATTTTGTAGCAAGTCAACTATCTATATCAGGAAGGACTTTTGTAACAGTAGCAATAATTTTCCATCATGGTCCTTCTACAACATCTGGTCATTACACTGCCTATTTAAAATGTGATAAAGGATGGACATATTGTAATGATACTCAATTGGTTTTTAAACAACGTTTGCCTAGCGAATTACCAAATTCCTACCTATTTTTTTTTTTAAAGCCAAAGTTTTAGGATCATAATTCAGCTTCTGTGGATTTTATTAATATGTATTAATTCGATTACTATTGCACAATATCAATATAACGGATTTTAAGAATACTATTTGGCCTAGAGGAAAAGTATATATTTGAACTATGGACTTTTTCTTGTACATTCTTTCAGCATATAATTTTAAAGATCAACATTTGCAGTGTATAGAGCTTCAAGTCAGAAAATGTTAATAGAAGAGACCCTTTATATATCTGTGATTTGTATTATATGATATGTTATTGAGGATGTAGTTTTTATAGCATGATCAGAAATACTTGAGTATTTTAAAAATATGTTCGAATTACTTTTATTTTTTTTTAAACAATCTTATTGATTGTTTTTTTTTTGCCTGCTGTTATGTGATGAGTAAAATTGAAATCACTGTTTGTAGTGAATTTCAATTTATTCTGAGAACAGCAAAAAATGTAAAGAAAATAATTTATAAAATGTTAAAATTATGTTGTGTTGTAAAAAATATAATATTACATATTATATCTGTTTTTTTTCTTCTCTTTCACAGATCATAATTATACAATATGAAATTTTCAGAAATGTTAGTTATAAAAAACATGAAAAAAATGTTTAGTGTTTTTTATATCTATTACTGTGAAGGTAAGATTAACTAAGTATTAAAATGGATAATGAGTTGTGTTTGCACACTGGTGAAGAAAGGGGGGGATGGATGGAGTAGATATCTTTGGAAAGATGCTCTGTGGGCGTTTTAAGTTACGGGATAAAGTTTCCTTGAATTCTGAGTGTCTCTGGGGGCCAAGTAACTGTCAAGATATGTGTAGAAAGTGCCAGAGAGTTGTATTGCACAGAGGTGTAAAATGGGTCATGGCTTCGGACCACCTCTGTGCAACGCAGCTGTATGGTGTTCAATATAGACATATGTTCAGGTAGTAGGACCCAGGGACTTTCAATATTAAAAGAGACTAAGGGGTCGATTCCGATTCGGGCCGGAAATTTCCCCGACCGAGCCGGACCCGGAGAGATTTCCGACCGAATCGGACCCGTGCAGTCCGACCGAACGAGTCCGATGCGTCCGTATGTTATCGGACACGAGTCGGTCGGACTCCCATTGAAGTCAATGGGAGCCGGTCGTACAACGCGTACGCGGGCTCCCATTGCCTCAATGGGTGCGAGGCGGACAAGGGCGCCCCCTACAGCGAGTACGCCGCGAGCGCTCGCGGCGTACACGCACAGGTAGGGGGACCCTTGGGTCCCCCTGTGTGCGCCTCGCACGGGTACGCGTACAGGGGGTCCGACACGGACCCCCAAAGTACGGCTCCGACAGCGAGTTCGAGTCGGACGGCGCGAGTCGGTCGGAGCGGTCGAGGTGCGCATCGTACTTACCCGGCCGGAAAACGTCTCCATTGCGCGGTGCGACCGGGTCCGACCGAGTCGGTCGGAGCGGTACGGTCCGGGTACGAGTCGGTCGGAGCGGTCGGGTCGCCCGGACGAGTCGGTCGGCGACTCGCATCGTACTCGCTCGGCCGGACCCGCGTACGGTTCGGTCGGGTAACAGGCTTTCGCATGGCTTTTTTCCCGACCGAATGGTATTGGGTGCGCCTCCGACCGAGATCGGAATCGGCCCCTAAATGCCTCAACTTAAAACACGTCACTGAGAGTGTTTGCACATCTCACATAAGACCGCATTCCTTCCCTTCACCACTGTATAAACATGTCCTATCACTTTCCCAATACCTAAGTACTTATAAATGTATGTTGTTTTCTGTTTCCAGTACTAAAAATACTCTAGTTATTAGTCATATAGTTCTCGTTTGGCTTAACCACTAACCCTTGTACAACTCAATTTCTTAATTTACGCATGCTTGCACAACTTTAAGAAGCTATGAAGTATTAATACAGTCTTTAAAATGCATATATTATACCTATGTTGGTTTTGAATCAGTGTCTCATAGGATCCTATGTGATCTAAAAAATTAAATATTTTATTGGTTCAAAACATTTCCCATTGTTCCTATTGAAGGACTGCAATGATTTCAATCATTGTTCTTTGAGTATCTTCGGAGAAATTACTCTGTGCTTATCTCCTGTCACTCTCATGCAATTTTATAAACAATGAATTAGCAATATTTTGTTTTTGTAATAGACTGCTAATACCTACACACTTATGGTACAAATATAAAAGCATCCTTTGCCAACAATATGTCACTTTTTCTAATATAGTGATGGCGCAAGACAGTCTTTCGTATTTACAAGGAACAGAAAAGGCACTCTGTGTATGTTTTCTTTTTCATGTAAATATAACCTAATCATACACACCACTTTGCGTTGAACGTGCGTTCTATAGGTGTTGCTGTGTGTGCTTGTACACAACACTCATAGAAGAAGACACATCTCCAAATTTATCTGAAAACATAATTCTGGACATGTGTGTGAATGCTGCACCATTCTCCAAATGGTGTAGCAAGGCTCAACAAGGCAAATTGTTTTCATTTCTCCTCTTATTTTTTCTTTCAATATATGTTGCATTCCACATCATACATTGAAGGAGAAAAATGCTTTCACTGATTGTTTTTGTGCAGGAAGGTGTGTCTTCCTGCACAAAATCAAACTCCACACGACACAGATATCCTTGCACCACGATGCAACGGTACTGGTGTCACTACATAGCTGCAGTTTAAGCAGCAGTGCACAGGGAAGCATAGACGTGCAACATATTTATTGACATATGTTGCATCCCTGTGCTTCGGAACTACCACAGCACACTGCAGCTAAACTGGTTACAGTGTGATGCTGAAGCAGTTCCTTATAGTTGTGCACTTATACATTTACCATACACTACTAATGCATTCTTTCAGTCAATTATGCACTACACATACATTCAAGCAAACTTTCACACACTATCATAGAAATATAGCTCTTTTTTTAACCAGTGAAGTTAGTTCTGAAAATAACTTTTTTTTGTTTTATATTTTTTTGTACTTTTTTGAAGAATTTTGTTATTTTTTGGTATTTTTTTAAAGTGAAAAAACATGAACTAGAGGAACAAAACAATGAACTTCAGTTAAATAAACAAAAAAAAAGTTCAGCATCGATGATTTCTTTGTGCTGTGCAGATCAGGTCAATCGACTGCTCCCCATAACACAGCAGTTTGTTGCATTTAATGCAACTTATTTTTAGTTGCGCAAATTCTAGCCGGATGTCAGGGTGGCCAGGAGATGATGGTGCTGCCGATGTGCTGGGTACTGCTGGCGCAGGGTTCTCTCGCAGCCTTCTGCACTCCTCCCTTGCCAGGTTTACAGGGTGCAGAGTCTTCAGATGTTTTAACATACTTGCGGTCCCGCAAGAATACTTCTTTGTTGGGTCACCTCTGGATAATACCCTTTAGCAAATTTTGCATGTCACCTTTACTGCATTCACTTTTTTTGTCCCTCTGGAATTGTGAAAAATTTCCACACCACTGAGGTGTATCTTTCAGGGCATGGAGGTTCTGGAACAAATCCATCATCCGAAGAATGTTCTGAACTGGATGATAGTTGCTGTGCTGAAGCCATTTTTTTTAGTTTCAAATCAGTAGCAGCTGTAGAAACCAGCCAAAAGTCCTTCTTAGATAAGAGATGTTCCTCCAAAGAAGGTCTAAGAAGAATGATTGAAATGGGTGGAGTCCTTCAATAGTTACACTAGGAAATGTTATGAACCAATCAAATCTTTTTTTTTCAGGTCACATGGGGTCCGCGCACCATGCGCACACGAAGTACGCACCCAACGCGACTTCGCGAAATTACATTTAAAACTATGCTTATTAAAAGTAAATGTATATTATTTTTATAATTAGTTTAGATAATGTCCTGTCCTAATATGTATATTAAATACATATTTATATCATTTTGGACTTTAAAAAATTTCGCGGGATTCGCGCAGCCACCGCGTCGAACATGTAAATGACGTCACGCGCAAGTGAGCGAGCGTCCGTAAAGTAATACGTATGTGTCGCGTATGCGCCTGGAATCGCGTACCAGTCGCATAGCAATCGCGTAGGAAAATACGTATTCATCGCATACCCTACGCGGATCCTACATAACCATCCTAAAATGTCGGGCAGGTTCCGCGCAGTGATCGAGAACGGTATGCTTTGGGTGCGCAATTCCCAAAAAATTGTGGGAAAAAAAGGGAAATAATATAAATATTTCAAAAATTTATTATAAAACAAATATAAAACATTTCAGTTACAATTTTTAAAAAAACATTTTTTTTCAATTTACATTAAAAATATATAAAGTAATTAAAATTAAAAATATGTAAAAATAAATAGTTACAAAAATGTGGAAAATTAGTTTCAAAATCGTAAATATAAGATTTATTATATTTTAAAAAGTTTTTTTTTAAAAACCTTTGAAAATCACTGAAAAAACCATCGGTTTCAGGCACGTTATAGTTAGGAATTAGCATTTAAAAAACCTTTGAAATTCACTGAAAAAACCATAGGTTTCAGGCACGTTATAGTTAGAAATTAGCATTTAAAAAACCTTACAAATTTACTGAAAAAACCATAGGTTTTAGGGACAGTTATAGTTAGTTGGACATTGCACTCGTACAAAACCCGTGAAATTCCCCGTTATAGTTAGTTCAGCTAACTATAACTTGCGCCCGTAATGCACTGCTGATGACGTCACATATTACATCACTCATGACATGGTCAGTGACATCACTGATGACATCTCAAATGACATCACTGATGACATCACTGATGACATCATCCACGTGATAATCAGATGCACCTCCTCACACCCTAATATAACCTTTGATACACCCACTCTAAATTACAGACTGCCATTTGCAAAACCATAGACACTCCAACACCAATAACTACATACCCACTCACTGATTCTTAGGTCTACACACACATCCACTCACTCACCCGTACAGACACTCATACTTACGGTCACTCAGTACAGGACTATCATATGCACTCATACTCCTATATAGACACTCAAACACCGCCACTCATCCATAGAGGTACTCACACACCTAGTCAGTCATGCAAATAATTAAACACACTGCCATTTACTCACCTATACAGTTATACACACACCAGCTCACTAACTCACACAAATACTAGCACATTCTTACGCTCTTATACAATCACTGATACAAGCACACACTCATCCATACAGCCACTCTCACAATCACACACTCTCGCTTATATATGTAAATGTAAATCCGTTTTTGTAAAGTGAAACTACTCACCCTTTGAGGGTCTCAAGGCGCTGGGGGCCGTCGTGGAAATTAAGTGAGCTATTGCCCAGAGTCACACGGTGCTGAGCTGCGCTGACGACGGAGCCGGGGATCGAACCGTGAACCCTGTGCTCCGAAGTCAGCTGCCCTGGCCGCTGCACCACACCTCTCCTATAGCTATTTATATACTCCAACACACATATATACTCCAACACACATATATACTGCCTTTCACATATGTAGTTACTCACACATGTACCACTGGGACATACATTCACTCACTAACACACCCATACACACACTCACCCACCCATACAGTCCATCACAGATGCACTCTTGAAACCATGCACCCAGTGAATCACCCACTCACACATCTATGCACAGAGTCACACACACCCCACCCACACAAACACTCAGGCACCCATACAGATACTCAGACATCCAATCAATAACTCATATAGACACTCATGTAGCTATTCACAAACCCATGCATCCACTTACACAGCAACAGACAGACGGATACAGACATTCACACAGTTTAGTCACTAATCAATGCATTCAGTAAGATACGTTTAATCACTCACTTATAGAGTTAGTCACGCACCTAGTAAATCATCCATTCAGACACTTATACACCCACTCATTCTTCAATACGCCTTTCCCTATATATATTAAACATATTTAAACTTTACAGAAACACACAGTCACTGGATGATGTCATGAGTGATGTCATTTGAGATGTCATCAGTGAGGTCATCAGTGATGTCACTGACCATGTCATGAGTGATGTAATATGTGACGTCATCAGCAGTTTATTGCGGGGGCGCAAGTTATAGTTAGCTGAACTAACTATAACGGGGGAATTTCATGGGTTTTGTACGAGTGCAATGTCCAACTAACTATAACTGTCCCTAAAACCTATGGTTTTTTCAGTGAATATAGATATATAGATATATAATATGCATTATCTTATAAATATTATATATTTATATATCAGAACGTATTAGAGAGGAATTAATTTACAGTCAGTTTCATATTAATATTGTATTGAATTGTATCTACTATAACAGATTTTTTCTTGTTTTTCACGATTTAACTGTGGATTTAGGCCTTACCTGTCTGAGCCATATATAATAATTATGTCTCATGGTTTTATAGTATTTATTTTTGAAACATTTCCATCTGTATTGATCCATATTTATTTTTTACCATATTATTGGTATTTATCCATATTTATTTGGCGTTTTAAGAATAAATTGAGCGGTAACACGATATATTTCCACATTTATTTAACTGATAAATATGCACTCACACTTTGATGACTGTTGCGTTTTAGCAAATTAAGCAGCCTATATAGCAAAACACTACACTCACATGTAAATATTAGCATTATGTACAAATATCTGTTAACATATTCCTGTATTTAAGGAAATCTCATCCTGTTTTTTTAACTTCCCATGCTGTCTATCTGCTCAGATGCTGTCTTGGAATTCATGAAGCAAAGTCACTCACAAGAAGTACAATTGTTTTTATTTTCTGCTTTTAAAATAAAAACAGATAGGAAACACATTGTTTTCTGTCTGCATTTATCTGTAAAAATCTTTAAAAAAGGACAACTGGGAGCCTAAAAAAGTAATATGCCTATCTGAAATAATAACAACTAACCCCTACTGAGGAAACAATCCGGTGACAAAACAGCCTATCTTGCAGTTTAGAAGTCATTGAAGAAAACTCTGTCACATGGAAAACAGGAGTATCAAACATTCACAGCAACCACTTCTCATTCAGTTCTGAGTATAGTGAATCCACCACACAATCCGCCACACATGTAGATACGTTTTAGGCATACCTTTACCAGCCAGGAAAGAGAAGATTTCCAATCACACCGTGCAGGCAAGCCAGCAGTCTTACTAAAAGTGACTCCTTCACATAGTTCTGCTATAGTTTTTGCTGTCCAATGAAACAGAGATGTGGGAGTAACCTCCCAGTGACATAACACATGTGGAAGTACCTGTAGGCTATGGATTAACTCTAACACCATTCACAGAGAAATCACAGCTGTTTGGACCAACTCAAGGATGCCTCCCTTTCTACATGTCCTGCAGAAATTAGGCTGTAAGTTAGTAGATGGGTACTCCCCTGTCCTACTTACTTCCTTGCCCTCAATCCTGTTAGGTTTGATTGATTATGCATGCCTCTTTTCTTGTAAAATGAGGTATTGCACTTCTAGGTTGACCTAGATTGAACTTGAGGGTCTTGTCTCCCACTCTTTGATCCAGAGGGAGAAATGTTACAGCCACTGCGGTTTTAAGTCATAAGATGATTCAGTTTATTACATTGCTTTCTGAGTTTGCTTCCGGTGACTCATTTACCACCTTTTTAAAAAAAAAAACATTTCAGTGTTTTGCTTTAATCCCCAAGAGGGTCAAAATAACTGACTTACTTCATTGAACCTGTCACATTGTGTCTATACTGTCAAATAGGGTGCTTCAAAAGGGTTCCAGCTTATGAATGTCTCATTATACATGTATGTAGGTCCCCCTTTTTTCTCCAGCCCAGCACTATGAGGACATCTTCCTAGCTCTTAGTAGGTATCAATATCTGCAATGCAGGATTTTTTAGGAGGTGAGTTTGGAGCCATGACGCGCGTATGCCACATGTCTTGGATTTCATCCCTATTCTCATCATCAAACTGGAATTTGAATTCATTCTCCCATAGTTCCCTCTGATTCTTGTCTTCTAGCT
Source organism: Calotriton arnoldi (assembly GCA_963921515.1). NCBI lineage: Eukaryota > Metazoa > Chordata > Amphibia > Caudata > Salamandridae > Calotriton > Calotriton arnoldi. The sequence continues at coordinate 119,052 of CAWUFW010017467.1, read as the reverse complement.
GTATGATAGCATAGGTTCTTGACATGCATCCCTTTTGTCTGCTGTCTTTTAAGAAATATCAGTCTATGGAGGGGGGCTGTTTTGTCTGTTTGCTTCAGAATACAGTGTTTTTCCCAAAAGTCACTGCAACAGATACTGAATGTTCCAAAAGTATTTTTGGTGTTCTAAATTTACTTTTAACTTCTCCAAAGGTGTTTACATATTTTCCTTTCAAGTAACACTTGATCAGGCATACACAAGACTCATGCCATTTATTACAGTATAGGGATAATCTGTTTACTTGGAACCTTTATTCGTCCAGATTATAGCATGTTTTGTTAAAGTTGGGATTAGGTGATACCTGAGATGGACTTCCTTCCATCCTTCTCTGGAGTCATTCAGAACCAGAGTATGTATTTGTAAGGGATATTAATGTCTGACCAGCTGCAAATGTATAAATGTTTTCAAGATAAATCTTTAATATTCCACCCACATGGAAGTTTTTCATCAACTGTAATCTGTGATCTAGTTAGTTGTGCCAGCCTGGTAGACTATGCATACACACATACACTGAGGCTAAGTGTCCAAGTCATCTTCACACCTTGTTGTGAATGGCGTGGGCAGCTTTACTTTGGCCATTATGCCTTTGCCATTAAAATCGGGTAAGCCATTTTCCAGTTTCCTTTACTGGTGTTTATGCAATGGGAGAGGTAGACAGTTGATACAGCATTTTGCCTATGGCCCAGTGACCACTTTATGGAGTATTATTCAGACCATTAATGACAAAGGCAGTATTCCCCCTCTCTGGAAATGATTTTCACATTGTGCCAGAGTTTGTTGAGATGTGTTTTAATCCGGAATCTAAAATCACCTTTAAGGTCTACCATGAGGTATAAGAATAGGCACATTTGTTCAATTCAAACTCTTTGATGAGTCAATCTATTGGCCCTTCTCCTTAAGATACAGCTGTTCGGTTTTGTTCCATTTTATTTTGTAGCTTGTTTTTTTGTATTTATGCCCAGAATTTTAGGGAGGTGCTGCCTGGGTTCTCCATGGCAAATAGGATATCATCTACATATTAAAATATTTTGTTGCATTCCATGTGCATTGGTATTTTGCTGATCTGATCTGGCAGGACAAGTGCTTACATGCTAGCAAAGGTACTAAGTATAAGGCCTGCCAATCTCACTGTCCCTGATGGTATCTTATCACTTGGGTGACCATATGGTCTTTTAAATCATAAGAATGCATGGATCTGCAAAGCCATATCCTTGAGATGTGTGGTCATGAATGTCCATTTTATGTGATTGAATACTTATTCAAGAGCAATTGAACCAAGAGTCAGCAAACCTCCAATTTACATCTCTTATATATCATGTGTGTGATCATCTGCATATAGTCTAAGAAGTTTCTTTTTTAATTCACTGCCACCTCATCTGTGTGAATGATCTGCCTCAACAATCTCTGTGCCTCATGTGCGAGAATCTTAGTGAGAATTTGCAGGCTCTGTTGAATGGTGAGATCAGGTGATTGCTGGAGCAAGTCATCAAGTTCTTGGCCTTTTTGAGCATCAGAGTTATACAGGCTTGTCTCTTTGTGTCTGAAAATTCACCCTTATATAGCAAATGGTTGTAAAACTCTGTAAGTTGTGGATTCAGGAAGACTGCAAATGTCTTGTATATTCAGTAGGGAGGTTGCCCAGCTATGATGAGTTTCTAATCTTCAAGTTCATGGCGGTGTTCTTCTCGTCCTCTGTTGTTATGAGCTGGGTACATTTTTAATACCATCAGGCTAGAGAGCTACATGAAATCTATATTTTAGAAGTGTGTGTCCAGCCAGTAGCTTAGCCAGTGTGTCATGGGCCCTAGTGCAAGGAAGGAAACAGGGCCCCTGGCTACTGTATGAATTATTAGATATAGCAATAATCAGAATTCAGTGGGCCCCTCAGGACTCTGTGCCCTGGTGCCACTGAACCTGCTGCACCAATGAAAGCCACACACCTGTGTCCATCTTAACATTGGATGCTCCACTGGCTAAATAATCCCTATAACTAATAAATATATCAACAAGACAAAAATATATTTTCTAAAGTTGTATTGCAATAAATATGTGCAACCCACATTAATAGAAAAGGCATTACTCTAATCAGGGCTCTCCAAAGTTTTCTGCAATAAGAGCTACTTAAGATCAATACAATTCAGCCTGAATTACAAATATTAGTGTGACTTCATCAGACAATTATATGTTAGTGACTACCCTATGTAAAATTACCTGCAGTGATCACCTCAGTGCCTAAGGCAGGACTGCCATCGGTAATGTTGTAAATAATAAATATATCGTCTTGTCAGTCTGGAATGACTTTACGTGGGTTATACATAACAGCCAAAGCTTAAATGCTCCTGGCACAAAGGTAATAATATTAGTAATAAATCTCCCCAACGTCACACGATTTATCACTCCAATATCAGCTTTAAATATTTTTTCGAAATTCAAACATCGTCTTATCGGTTCTGAAAATACACATATTTCTGTCTCTAATGCACATTTTTCAAGTTTGATATACATATATTCAGTCAACCAATCAAAAGCTTCTTACTAGAGTAAAAAGTAAACGAGTAATACTGAAGTTGAATGTTGGTGCATAACAGCTTGTAAATCTGCCCCTATATGCTTTTATGCACCAACATTCAACTTCAGTCAATGTAAGACTGAGAACAGGTGCAACACTGCACAAGTTGTAGTGGAGGGCAACTTGTTACCCTTTGTATTACTCGTTTACTTTTTACTCTAGTTTTAAACTGACTGCAATTCTGAGCGCACAACCACAAAAATGTGGTATCAACATAGAAATTAAATGTGTAAATGGTTTGGGTTCTTCCGATCCTTTGTGCTAATCAAATACTTCACAAAGGCTCTGGTCACAAGTGAGTTATGAAATTCCAATCCCTGTGCAAACCCTTGTACCTGTTCAATTTTCTCCAGATGAGTTGAAGCAGGTCAAACGTGGTGAAATTCACTAGGGAGAAATGGCCGGTAATTTTTCGGTCATGTGGAATCTGATGATGCAAGAACTGATTGCCACATGTTATGCTCCATTTATGAATTTGAATGTAGAATAAGAGGTAATTTCCAGAGCTGGTAAATATCTCAACCTGCACTGTCGGTATTTACCAGGTTTTGTATACCTTGTCACAAAAGAAGCCCATTGATAAAGATTTCGCTGTGAGTTTTTTTATTCAGGGTTTACCTCGGAAATCGCAAAAAGCAACAAAATTAGGTATCCTTAGCTGCATCAAACTACTCTTGTGGCATTGATGCCAAGAGGAAGACATTTCACCCTTATTTTCGTGAATTGTGTAAATGCCATATTGAAAAGAGAGAGGGTGATTTAATATACAAGAGAAGCACAGCGTAAATGGGTTTTGAGATGCTGACATTTTATTAACTACCAGAGGAGCATGCTTCATCAACAGGCTGTCAATAGTAGAATGAATAATTAATTAAAAGGCCTTTGCAGGTCGATCAAGAGCGCTCTGCATTAAAACGTTTGTATTATTGCAGTGGTGATTATCTATCTATCTATTTATCTATCTATCTATCTATCTATCTATCTATCTGTCTGTCTGTCTGTCTGTCTGTCTTTATGCCTTGACAGTGAAAATAAATGTGGCTCAACTACACCTTATTTAACGCAAATGCACTACTTTCACACATTTATTACAACAATGCAAAAATCAGATGCAAGCGTACTGGGGTGGTGGAATGAGCTAAAGAATGATGATGGATTAAACCCAGATCAGTTGACTGGGGGTGAGTGTTTGATTTGCTCTAACGCTCCGTCCATCATCCCCTTTGGTATCGCTTTGTTCGCCCTAAGTTGGCAGGGTATGCCCAGACGTGGGTCCCTTGCTCACTTTGCCACTGGATTCAAGATAGCCTGGCTGATGAGGGTTTTGAACCCGAAACTGTCCCAGGATGCTTGTTTCCGGTCCAGGGAAGACATGGCTTGGCAGTTCGGGCTGGACTGTTCCCATGAGGCACAGGGTCAGACTGATTTGCATATGGCCATGTCTGAACTGGGGTGGTGGAGTGAGCTAAAGAATGATGATGGATTAAACCCAGATCAGTTGACTGGGGGTGAGTGTTTGATTTGCTCTAACGCTCCGTCCATCATCCCCTTTGAGTATCGCTTTGTTCGCCCTAAGTTGGCAGGGTATGCCCTGACGTGGGTCCCTTGCTCACTTTGCCACTGGATTCAAGATAGCCTGGCTGATGAGGGTTTTGAACCCGAAACCGGTCCCAGGATGCTTGTTTCCGGTCCAGGGAAGACATGGCTTGGCAGTTCGGGCTGGACTGTTCCCATGAGGCACAGGGTCAGACTGATTTGCATATGGCCTTGTCTGAACTGGGGTGGTGGAAGTGAGCTAAAGAATGATGATGGATTAAACCCAGATCAGTTGACTGGGGGTGAGTGTTTGATTTGCTCTAACGCTCCGTCCATCATCCCCTTTGGTATCGCTTCGCGTATTTCCCCAGAGCAGGTAAATTGGCATGAGAAAAGACATTTTTACTGCTCACAGATTGTATGTACAAATTATTTTACACAGAGAAGCAACTATCCTCATAGTGACACATCTATTCATTGTAATGTTACCTTGCTGCACAAACTAACCCCTTTACTATATTGGTTCAATTCCTTTTGATGGTACAAACATACATTAACAAAAATCACCCCCCCCCTTGACAATACACTCTGACTCAATTTGCAAGTCAGATAAAAAAACATGAAACACTATGAAAAGGTAAAGGATCTTTCATATAAAAATGAACAAAGTGAGCAAAATAGTGATTTCCTATCATCCATCTGTCCAGGAAATGACATCACTGGTTTCCCATCAAAAACATAAGCAAAAAGAAGCCAAGCAAGAGGACATAATTTTATCTGCACAGGAAGGGAAATCACTGGCTCCCTGCCAAAACCATTTTTCAAAGAAGAAGCCAGGCAAGAGAACGTCATTTCCTGTCATCCAGCTGCACAGTAAGTTATGTTATGTTATGTTGGTCCAACTTGTATAGCGCAACAGCTGCCTCAGCAAAGAGGCGCCCCGGCGCTTACTACATGCAGACTGAAAACTAGAGCCTAAACCACAGGGAAGAGATGAGTTTTTATTGCATTCCTAAACGTCAGGTAGTTCTCCAGGCTGCCAATGTGAAGGGGGAGGGAGTTCCAAAGCTTGGCCGCTAGACAGCGGAAAGAACGTCCCCCAGCACGTACACGTTTTACCCACGGGACAAGATCCAAGCATGACCCCATAGAGCGCAGATGGCACGTGGGTGTGTATGGTATCAATACATTGGTCAGAATACAAGGGGAAGAGAGTTTCAAGATTTTGAAGGCCAGGCAGAGAGCTTTAAATTCTATGCGCTTGGCCACAGGCAGCCAGTGTAATCGCCGGATTACACCCGAAATAGGGCGCCTTCTCGGGAGTCCTAAAAGAGCTCTGGCAGTCGCATTTTGGACCCTTTGTAGGCGCATGACCTCAGCTTTATTCACCCCCAAAAGGAGCAAATTGGCATAGTCAAGCCTTGACAATATGGCCGCCTGGACAATCAATTGTCTCGTGGACGGGTCAAAGTAACCCAACAGGGGATTCAGTCCCCGTAGTAGACCGAAACACGTGCCTGCTATTTTCTTGGTGTGGTCCTGAAAACTGAGGGTTGAATCCATCCATACCGCTAGGTTTTGCACCCTCGCCTCAGGGGTGGGTGCGCTCCCAAGGGTGTTGGGCCACCAGTTCTCACTGAAAAGTTTGATGTTTTTACCCACCAACAACACCTCCGATTTATTAGCATTAAGCTGGAGACAGTTAGCGGTCATCCACTCCGCGATCGCCGCCAGCCCGCTCCTAAATTTAGGGGCATCCTGCGTAGAATCGTCGGAGAGAACCTCCACCAACTGCGTGTCGTCGGCGTAAGAGACAATGGAGAGACCCCTGTCCCTGGCTATCACTGCCAGAGGTTGTACATACAAGTTAAAAAGTACAGGACTCAGGGCAGAGCCCTGTGGCACACCCTGGCCGATAGACTGGATGTGGGAGAGAAAAGGCGGAGCAGACACCTGAAAAGTTCTTTCAGAGAGGAAAGATCTAAACCATTCCAAGGCAGAACCACCGATTCCTGCCTCCTGCAGACGATTTAGAAGGATCTGGTGGGATACAGTGTCGAACGCGGCACTGAGATCTAACAGGATCAGTGCTGCGGTGTTGCCCGCATCTAGAACGGTCCGCAGATGTTCAGTCACAGCGAGGAGCGCAGTCTCCGTACTGTGCCCTGGGCGGAAACCGTTCTGCGTGGGATCCAGGATGCCGTTGGTATTCAAAAACGCTGTAAGGATGGTGTTAATGTGTGCCTCAGCGATTTTAGCTGCCCAAGGTAGAAGAGAGATTGGGCGGAAGTTTTCTAATTTTGCTGGATCCAATGACGGCTTTTTGAGAAGGGGAACTACCATAGCCTGTTTCCATTGCCTCGGAACCGTTGCTGTGGAGAGAGAAGTATTAATCAACTGGCACAGAGGCGTCAAGACCACAGGCAGAGATTTTAGAAACTGGTCCGGCTTGAGAGGGTCTGCAGGGGAGCCAGATTTAATTTTGCTGCAGAGCAGACGGAGCTCATCCTGATTGACATGAGGAAAAGTCGTAAGAGTGTGAACGGTAGGGGGCCTAGATGCAGGGCTGGGAGTGACAGCACTCCCTGCCTTCTCCCTTCTCCAGTCAACTCTTTTGTGTGACGCATCACCCAGGCGTTCCCAGCAAGGGGTGGAAATAGACAAGAGAATCACATGTTCGGGTCTCTTAGGGCCAGTATTAGCCTTGATCAAGAACTTCATTTTACTGAAACTCAAAACGTAAGATAATCATTCCCCTCACCCAGCTCCCCATAGTGCCAACCCTCAAAATCACACTCAGACTTAGATGACTCAAACACTCACTTAGCATTCACACAACATATAGACCCAAACACGTACTCATTACATTACCTACAACGCATCCTCAATCTACAGAACACACATTTCAGTTCATCCTCATTAACTCTTTTTCTGCAGTACTTCACTCACCAGACATCACAGACTATAACTCCTATCACAAGCTTGGTGCCCTCTTTACCACAGAAACATTGTTGACCCCCATATCCTTGCACATCCTATATGTCCTTCTTCCCACAGGCCGCCATGTGGGCTGCGCAAATAAGGGGGAGAAGGCATCACTGTCATCCACAAGTCCTGCTGGTCCTGCACCCTAGGCAAACAAGTAACACTCAACTCCATGGAGCTGTTAGCATTTATTTTCCCACTGAATGCAACTCAGAGCAGCACATTCCATCTCATTTACAAAACTCCCAAAAAGAAAAGGACTTAATTAATGAATTCTCATATCTCTTCACCACCTCGTCCATCTGACATGACTACACCACCCTCTTAGGTACCTTCAATCTCCCAGACAATATAAACTCAAAGAAAACAAGAGACACTTTCTTCAACCTCATTAATACACTCAAATTGTACTGCATGACACACAACCAATGCACTCCAAAGGCTACATATTCAACCTTGTTTGCTCAATGTCATCAACAATCCAATGCAAACCACCCATATCCCTAGACTGAACTGACCACTTTGTCATCCCTATCTCCCTTCTCAGTGCCCTAAAAATAAACCAAGGTCAGTAAAAAAGATACGACAATACCCTTAGATCCTTCAAAGACTTATCCATAGGGAACCTAATCCATGAACTAATCTCTTACCCTATTAGCTCTGGTGGCTGCCACCAAGTATCACAGGTGCGGCGGGGGGGATAGGAAAATAAATTTAAAAAATGACTTGCCTTGCTCCCGGATCGTGGTTTAATCTCCAGTTGTCCTCTTGAAGCAGGAAGCACAAACAGGCTCCCCCAGCCAATCACAATGCTGCAATGCAGTGTTGTGATTGATCTGAGAGCTGTGGTTCGGTGCTCAGACAGGCAGTAGGACCCTGTGCATGTTCCTCACCAGGCTGTGCATTACAGCCTGGTGATGATCATGCAAAGTGCGCATGACTGTGAACATTCTTGTGCCAATCAAAACATGTAAGTGCAAGCCAAAGCCTTTAACTGCCTGGTATTCTAAAGACCTTGCTGACAATAAATGATCCATCCACAGACAGGAAAGAAAATGGGAGAAAAACTGAACTCTGATGACCTCCTTATACTGAAGTCCCTCCAAGAAACACAGACAGCTCATCACATCAGCCAAATCAAAGCACAATACCAACACTATCATTGAAGCCCAAAAAAGAAGCAGGATGCTTTTGAAGACAATCAAGCACCTCATTAACCCCTTGCAAGCTCCATCTAGTCATCACTCCACAGAAAAGTGCAATGCCATCAACCTCTTCTTTAGTGAAATAATACAGAAGATTTGACAGCACATCACCAACACCAATCCTGCTATGTTTCTTATGCCCACCCCTTCACGCAGAATCCAGCAATGGCCAGCCTTCAAAGCTCTATCTCATGCAGATTTTGCTGACTTACTCAATTCCTTCAAAAGCACTTCTTATGAAGATGATGCCTTACCCTCTATTTTCATCACAGCTCTGTCTGGGGATGCTCTCTCATCCATATTCACCATTGTCAATGCCTCCCTTAATCAAGGTATCTTCCCAATCGTTTAGTTTGTTCAATATCTGTTTCACTTAAACTTTTTGGAGAGTGTCTATTAGGCTTATGGGCGTGTAATCGGCTGGGTTGTCCTTACTGCCCTTCTTATGGATGGGGACAATTTCTGCCCCCTACCATGATTCGGAGATAGGGGCCCTTGACGCCACTGCATTACTTAAAAGGTTAACATATTGCACCCATATTTCCAAGTAGTGTTTCAAGAGGTCCCCCGGTATTTTGTCCGGCCCTGGTGCTTTCCCTAGTTTGATAGAGTCAATTGCTAATCTAGTCTCTTCTTTACTAAATAAAGGGTTACCTTTGATCGATCATGAGGGGGAATTCCAGAGGGTGCGATAGCTTTTGCACAAGGCTCTGGGGCCCTTGTGCATAGGTCAGAAAAATGCCTGTGCCATTTGCTAGGATCCAAATAATGATCTGTGTAGGTCCTGCCTTTTTTATGGCCATGTGTTATTATTCTCCAAAAAGAAGAGTGGTCTTTTGTTCTGGCTGCAATGATATGGTCATACCAAATAGTATAATTCCAACTCTTTTGTGCTGTCTTTTGTGTCCTTTTGTATTCTATCCTTAGCTAGGTATCTTCCCATAAGTCATCAGGAAAGGTTAAATCCTCCCACTTGTAAAGAAACCTACACTAAACCGTGATACCTCGGCAACTAACAACTTGTCACCCACCTACTATTTATCTGCAAGAATATTGAAAAAGCATTCTATATTCAACCCTAAGATCACATTAATGATAACCATTTCGTGCACAGCTACCAGCCATGCTTCAGATCATGTTGCAGCATGGAGACTATTAACTTACACATCGTAGACAATGCCCTCCTGACCACAGATGAAGATGACCCCTGCCTCCTGATATTGCTGAACCGCTCAGCTGCCTTTGACACAGTTGATCATTCCAATCTCATGTGCACCCTGGAGTCTCAAATGGAATTCACAAGTAATACCCTTCACTGGTTCTCCTCCTATCTTTCCAACCAACATCAGTTCATTTACATGGGCACCGTCAAGTGCCAAATGATCCCTACCGCCTGCAGAGTCCCCCAGGGTTCCATACAGTGCCCTGTCATCTTCAAACTCTACATGAAGCCACTATGTGCTCAACTCACAGATAACAGCATTAAGATTCACTGATATGCAAATGATGCACACCTCTACTTGCAAGTCTTCTCTGCTTCAGACATCCAACACCTCAAATACTGTCAGCACTTCATCCAGACCTGGATGTCCAGTGTAATTCTGAAGCCCAACCCAAACAAGTTAGGGTTCCTCTTATTTATTTATTTACTTACTTATTTACTTACTTATTTAAAGTATAAAGCACCTAATGCACCCATAGGTAACTCGGTACTAACCATTTATGATGGATTCAATAGCAGATAATCCATCAAAATAACAGACATTAAACTCCACGGCTAAAAGGGACTTGCCAGGTTTTCAAAGACTTCCTAAACTTTAATAATACAGGTTCCACACACCATTGCAGCAGAAGGTTATTCCAAAGTCTAGCCACAAAAAACACGGTGCCACCCACAGTAGCACACTGAAATCTGGGCACATTCATCCTTCTCTGATCTCTGATGACAGTGTCTGGGCACAAAGAGCAAGATTCTCCTCGAAAAAGGATTTCGGCTCTTATCATGCAGATTTCAACAAAAATATTATTTCTAGCTCAGTCGCATGTGTACCAGATATAAGGATTTAAACATTATCCTTTGTCTATCTGGGAACCACTGGAGATAGAATTATATTTTTTAATAATTTCTTAATATTCAAAATCTGCCTCGCTGCTGCATTATTAAATAGTTTCAGTTTGTTCAAGGTTTTTTTTAGGCAGACACAATTATATAGAGTTACAATAGTCCAGCCTAACAAACACAAATGGATTTGACAGCTTTAATTTGGTGTTCCGTAGTCAGGACTGAATCCAACTTAACACCATGATTCTTTAACTTGTGAACTGGGGATGGTTTTAGACACATCGACGGAGGCTAGAATGCATGATTCCAGAGAGACGGCTGCAGAAGCGTAAATAGAATGTATGGCTTTTTCCCATTTTATTTCAAATGATTTTACTCTAATCAACTTTCTACACTTTCAATGCAGTTCTGCTAATTTGCAGCATTTATAGTAGGGTCACTCTCTGCCACAAATCGAATATGTGTTTTGTCCACACACATTAATTTAGCTAAGCCAACGTAATCGATCAAATGGGCCAGTGGCAACATGCACAGACTCAACAACTGGAGAGAAAGTAACCTGACCTATGTGGTACTCTGCATGATAAGGGATTTTTACAGACAAATAGGAGCCCAATTCAACCTGCGCGGATCGATTGGACAGAAAGCTTTGAAACCACTTGAGCCCACTATCTTTGATATTGAAAACTTCCAAGTGCTTCTATAGCACCTGCTGGTCAATGGAACCAAACACCACTGATAGATCCAACAGAATCAAAGTCATTTTGATTATCATAAGCGCCTTGTTGACTGGTTCTGCGATTCCACGGTATGTGTTAGATGAATAAATACGTGTTATAAACAACAAAGGAACCCAATTGGATTGGTCGAGGACCTTGGGTATTATCGAGTTTTAGACACACTGGTCCCTAACAAGGGCGATAGAAGCAAAGGAAATATGAATATAGACTCAGAATCAGTACTATATTTCAAACTGTCCAGCCGGACAGGATTGATTTAATATTTAAAGTGTTTACATAGAATAAAGTGGAACACAGTCCTGCATCCAACTTAACATAAAACAAAAAAACATAAACATAAAGAAAGGCTCAGGCAGAACGAATGCTTGTATACCGTACATTAAAGAATAAGACAAGCATCAATGTATGGAGACACCGTTACACATGAATAATGCCAGGTACAATAGTGTTTAAGGTGTACAGAGAGTCTCTGTACACCGTAAACGCTATTGGCCTACCTAATGAATATTAAGGAGATAAGTAAGTAATTTGCAGCCCATCAAGAATCGCAACCATCACATGGATGGTGGCCTGCTGAGGTCAGCAGACCACCATATCTGTGTTTGTTTTATAATAAAGCAAACTTTTTTTTTTAAATGCAGCCCGTTTTCCATAAAGGAAAAGGGGAAAATGTTCAAAAGAAAAAAATTAAACTTTGAAGTTTTATTTTTAAGAGTAGGCAGTGGTTAACTGCCTGCTCTTAAAAAAATATTTTTCTATTCTCAAAGGGGAATCCCTCACACCTGTGAATGGTTTCCATCTCCTTCAAGAAGTTGGTAAAGTATTATTGTTTTGCAAACGGAATTCTTTGCAAAACATTAATGCATCCCATTCAGATTCAGTATTTGGATGGGATGCTCAAAACACGCCCCTTACAAATACCGAATCTGAAACACAATTTGGGAATCTGTAATGTGCTACAGAATTGGAATTTGTGCTTTAAACATATGTAAAATAATTTTTGTAGTTGGAAACGGCCCGATCAGGCCACTTCCAACCACAAAAATGCTTTGTGCTTATGATCCATGAAGGAAGTGACCCGATTAGGGTCACCCGGGTCACTCACGACCACCTCTCAGCCTTCCATACAAATGAAGAGTTGGTCAGACAGTAGAGAATACAAACCAATATATTTATTCAGATACACTCGAGTGGAGCCCAGTCTGCCCAGTCTCTTAGGATTGCTGCAGAGGGACTGACATCAGCAAATATGGTGATACATTATGTATGATTCAGAACCAATGATGGCATGCCCACAATGGAATTTTCCAGGCAGATGCAGCTACACAAAGAAGTACAGAAGGATAAGTTTTGATCCTGAGGCCGGGCACACACTATCTTCTGCTCAAGGTCGTTCCGTCCGTGCCCACCTCTAGACTAGTGTGAGAAGGCCTCTATCTAGTGGGAAAGGTATGCGCTAATGAGAACAATGTATTCATAGAGGAAAGGCAAGGCCCAACCTTGGAGAAACGAGACTTACCAAAAGCTGTGTTTTCGGAAAGGGAAAGATTAGTTTCGATCATGGTTCAAAATGGCGACCAAACATAAAATGGTGCCGCGAATGCTAACTTATATAGAACAATACATAATCAACACAGCGAAAACATTTTCATTCTAACAGACCCCCCTTTTAGCATGAGCTAACTATGTTATGTTGTTATCAAAGAAAGTATAACAATTGCAAGGATAAGAAACATCACTATGAGTAGTTGCTCATATAGTCAGTACTCAAAGATACCCTCATCTATCTGCATCATATCATCAATATCCTTTTGTAACATAATCGCGGCATTAGTGTCATGAACTGATATTTTCTCTTTGGGGGTGAGAACATTGACACAACTGGTGCAAAAAGCTGGGAGACAGTGTATACAGAGGCAACAGGTAAAGAATATACCGGCAACCACAGCCAAAAAAGTGGGGATCTTCCAACCCCAAGATATTAACGTGTTCGACAACCACCCCGACAGTGTCCAAGTACCTGCTTCTTGGGGTATCTCAGCCGATATCCTATGTAATTTCTGTATAGCTGAATAAACATTGGGAGCGTTATCAGGTATGTAAACACAACAGCTGCTGCCTATGACTCGACAGGACCCTCCCCGATCTGCAAGGATGACGTCTAACACCATCCTGTTCTGCAAAGTGACTAATCTTGTAGCTTGGAGCTCAGCAGTGACATTCGTCATTATCCCGATACAAAAGGGGATGATGGACGGAACGTTTGAGCCAATCAAACACTCACCCCAGTCAACTGATCTGGGTTTAATCCATCATCATTCTTTAGCTCACTCCACCACCCCAGTTCAGACATGGCCATATGCAAATCAGTCTGACCCTGTGCCTCATGGGAACAGTCCAGCCCGAACTGCCAAGCCATGTCTTCCCTGGACCGGAAACAAGCATCCTAGGACCGGTTTCTGGCATTCCAGCCGTCATCAGCCAGGCTTGCTTGAATCCAGTGGCAAAGTGAGCAAGGGACCCACGTCTGGGCATACCCCCGCCAACTTAGGGCGAACAAGCGATACAAAGGGGATGATGGACGGAACGTTTGAGCCAATCAAACACTCACCCCCAGTCAACTGATCTGGGTTTAATCCATCATCATTCTTTAGCTCACTCCACCACCCCAGTTCAGACATGGCCATATGCAAATCAGTCTGACCCTGTGCCTCATGGAACAGTCCAGCCGAACTGCCAAGCCATGTCTTCCCTGGACCGGAAACAAGCATCCTAGGACCGGTTTCTGGCATTCCAGCTGTCATCAGCCAGGCTTGCTTGAATCCAGTGGCAAAGTGAGCAAGGGACCCACGTCTGGGCATACCCCGCCAACTTAGGGCGAACAAAGCGATACAAAGGGGATGATGGACGGAACGTTTGAGCCAATCAAACACTCACCCCCAGTCAACTGATCTGGGTTTAATCCATCATCATTCTTTAGCTCACTCCACCACCCCAGTTCAGACATGGCCATATGCAAATCAGTCTGACCCTGTGCCTCATGGGAACAGTCCAGCCCGAACTGCCAAGCCATGTCTTCCCTGGACCGGAAACAAGCATCCTAGGACCGGTTTCTGGCATTCCAGCCGTCATCAGCCAGGCTTGCTTGAATCCAGTGGCAAAGTGAGCAAGGGACCCACGTCTGGGCATGCCCCCGCCAACTTAGGGCGACCAAGCGATACAAAAGGGGATGATGGACGGAACGTTTGAGCCAATCAAACACTCACCCCCAGTCAACTGATCTGGGTTTAATCCATCATCATTCTTTAGCTCACTCCACCACCCCAGTTCAGACATGGCCATATGCAAATCAGTCTGACCCTGTGCCTCATGGGAACAGTCCAGCCCGAACTGCCAAGCCATGTCTTCCCTGGACCGGAAACAAGCATCGTAGGACCGGTTTCTGGCATTCCAGCCGTCATCAGCCAGGCTTGCTTGAATCCAGTGGCAAAGTGAGCAAGGGACCCACGTCTGGGCATACCCCGCCAACTTGCTCACTTTGCCACTGGATTCAAGCTAGCCTGGCTGATGATGGCTGAATAGCCAGATACCGGTCCCAGGATGCTTGTTTCCGGTCCAGGGAAGACATGGCTTGGCAGTTCGGGCTGGACTGTTCCCATGAGGCACAGGGTCAGACTGATTTGCATATGGTCATGTCTGAACTGGGGTGGTGGAGTGAGCTAAAGAATGATGATGGATTAAACCCAGATCAGTTGACTGGGGGTGAGTGTTTGATTGGCTCAAACGTTCCGTCCATCATCCCCTTTGTATCGCTTTGTTCGCCCTGGGTTGGCGGGGTATGCCCAGACGTGGGTCCCTTGCTCACTTTGCCACTGGATTCAAGCAAGCCTGGCTGATGACGGCTGGAATGCCAGAAACCGGTCCTAGGATGCTTGTTTCCGGTCCAGGGAAGACATGGCTTGGCAGTTCGGGCTGGACTGTTCCCATGAGGCACAGGGTCAGACTGATTTGCATATGGCCATGTCTGAACTGGGGTGGTGGAGTGAGCTAAAGAATGATGATGGATTAAACCCAGATCAGTTGACTGGGGGTGAGTGTTTGATTGGCTCAAACGTTCCGTCCATCATCCCCTTTTGTATGGCTTTGTTCGCCCTAAGTTGGCGGGGGTATGCCCAGACGTGGGTCCCTTGCTCACTTTGCCACTGGATTCAAGCAAGCCTGGCTGATGACGGCTGGAATGCCAGAAACCGGTCCTAGGATGCTTGTTTCCGGTCCAGGGAAGACATGGCTTGGCAGTTCGGGCTGGACTGTTCCCATGAGGCACAGGGTCAGACTGATTTGCATATGGCCATGTCTGAACTGGGGTGGTGGAGTGAGCTAAAGAATGATGATGGATTAAACCCAGATCAGTTGACTGGGGGTGAGTGTTTGATTGGCTCAAACGTTCCGTCCATCATCCCCTTTTGTATCGCTTTGTTCGCCCTAAGTTGGCGGGGTATGCCCAGACGTGGGTCCCTTGCTCACTTTGCCACTGGATTCAAGCAAGCCTGGCTGATGACGACTGGAATGCCAGAAACCGGTCCTAGGATGCTTGTTTCCGGTCCAGGGAAGACATGGCTTGGCAGTTCGGGCTGGACTGTTCCCATGAGGCACAGGGTCAGACTGATTTGCATATGGCCATGTCTGAACTGGGGTGGTGGAGTGAGCTAAAGAATGATGATGGATTAAACCCAGATCAGTTGACTGGGGGTGAGTGTTTGATTGGCTCAAACGTTCCGTCCATCATCCCCTTTTGTATCGCTTGGTCGCCCTAAGTTGGCGGGGGTATGCCCAGACGTGGGTCCCTTGCTCACTTTGCCACTGGATTCAAGCAAGCCTGGCTGATGACGGCTGGAATGCCAGAAACCGGTCCTAGGATGCTTGTTTCCGGTCCAGGGAAGACATGGCTTGGCAGTTCGGGCTGGACTGTTCCCATGAGGCACAGGGTCAGACTGATTTGCATATGGCCATGTCTGAACTGGGGTGGTGGAGTGAGCTAAAGAATGATGATGGATTAAACCCAGATCAGTTGACTGGGGGTGAGTGTTTGATTGGCTCAAACGTTCCGTCCATCATCCCCTTTTGTATCGCTTTGTTCGCCCTAAGTTGGCGGGGGTATGCCCAGACGTGGGTCCCTTGCTCACTTTGCCACTGGATTCAAGCAAGCCTGGCTGATGATGGCTGGAATGCCAGAAACCGGTCCTAGGATGCTTGTTTCCGGTCCAGGGAAGACATGGCTTGGCAGTTCGGGCTGGACTGTTCCCATGAGGCACAGGGTCAGACTGATTTGCATATGGCCATGTCTGAACTGGGGTGGTGGAGTGAGCTAAAGAATGATGATGGATTAAACCCAGATCAGTTGACTGGGGGTGAGTGTTTGATTGGCTCAAACATTCCGTCCATCATCCCCTTTTGTATCGCTTTGTTCGCCCTAAGTTGGCGGGGGTATGCCCAGACGTGGGTCCCTTGCTCACTTTGCCACTGGATTCAAGCAAGCCTGGCTGATGACGGCTGGAATGCCAGAAACCGGTCCTAGGATGCTTGTTTCCGGTCCAGGGAAGACATGGCTTGGCAGTTCGGGCTGGACTGTTCCCATGAGGCACAGGGTCAGACTGATTTGCATATGGCCATGTCTGAACTGGGGTGGTGGAGTGAGCTAAAGAATGATGATGGATTAAACCCAGATCAGTTGACTGGGGGTCAGTGTTTGATTGGCTCAAACGTTCCGTCCATCATCCCCTTTGTATCGCTTTGTTCGCCCTAAGTTGGCGGGGGTATGCCCAGACGTGGGTCCCTTGCTCACTTTGCCACTGGATTCAAGCAAGCCTGGCTGATGACGGCTGGAATGCCAGAAACCGGTCCTAGGATGCTTGTTTCCGGTCCAGGGAAGACATGGCTTGGCAGTTCGGGCTGGACTGTTCCCATGAGGCACAGGGTCAGACTGATTTGCATATGGCCATGTCTGAACTGGGGTGGTGGAGTGAGCTAAAGAATGATGATGGATTAAACCCAGATCAGTTGACTGGGGGTGAGTGTTTGATTGGCTCAAACGTTCCGTCCATCATCCCCTTTTGTATCGATTCGTCATTATCCCAGCAGTTGTATTAATAACTGCTTCAACAACTCTAGTTAACTGACGGACTTGAAGGCTATTTGCCATGGGGCCCCAAAAAGGAGGCAAGTCCTTCACAGCGTCTCCAAATTGCTGTGCGGTAGTGTTTGTCTGATCTATATCCTTTGTGTCAACAACCCTTCTTACTCGGGCCAGAAATGCACTTCTACGTTGCACCCGATGAGTTTTGTGATAATCAGACATGGCAACATATACAGGGGGAAGAAGGAAGGAAAGATAACATGTGCCTGACCATCCCCTCGGAAGCCAGACATGAGCCTGTGACCCACAGACAAAATAGACATTATGGGGTAGGATCAAGGGCGGACTATTAGTCGTATTCAGCTTGTAGGTGAAATTACATTTACCCTCCCACCTTTATCTCCCCAGTCCCTTGGACACAAAAATGAGCTGTCTTATTGACCACTGGCACAGGTATCGGTTTATCTTCGGTAAGATTTTGACTTCGAAACGATTGGAAGTACTCAGAGGTGTCAAACCATTGGAAATCAGCCATTTCCAATCGAAACCAGGCATTGTCCTTTACTCTATGGTATGTTTTCAAACAAGACTTTGAGGACATTATCCCTAGAGTCCCTTGTCCTGCTGGTCCTTTGGGGGTACACCCTTGGTAGAAGCTTAAATATTCATTTGCAGTGTGAGAATCAGTGTATGTCATATCTAAAGTAGAAAGATGAAATTGGAAGTACACCAGTCGAAACAATTGATACCAACCCTCACAGCTGCCAATATATGGCAATGGCATAGACAACAAATTGTCGCTCTTATGAGTGACCGAAGGGAGCAACCCACAAACCCAACAATTAGTTGTATTGGACACATTATGAGTATGATACATTGTCCGTGTAGGACTGCCTGTGTGCTGCTTCGTGTGGGGCTAGAGTAACACAAATGTGTTCAGGAGGGGTGGGGGTTGTACCTACCAAGGAATGAACAGAACATTTCTCCTCTAGAAACCAGGATATTTCAAATATTGTCACTATTGCAATCACAACGATTAATATGCAAACTATTTTACTCTTTGTCAACCAACCCCGTGCTAAACGCAGTGGTGCAAATGGTTGATCCTCCTAATCAATAGGCCGACCAAAGGGATGCATTATGAAGCAAGGAAAGAAATGCAACAAAAATTATAGTAAAGGTAAGTGTTCCCAGTGTCCGTCAAAGCCTCACTGGTACAGGCTCCTATTGTTCATCAAACATTGGCGCTCTTGAGCACCGGCAGTGGAGCTTGCTCAGTCCTAAGCTCATGATGAATCCCACGCCGATCAGGATAATGAACCCCCCTCCAAGGGAGCACGTTCGATCTATCCTGTCCAATGTCAAAACAGTGCACCAATCTCACATCACCCTAAACTAACTCCGTTGGTACTACAGCAAAGTACACACTAACTTACACAGTCCATCCCTGGCTAATCTGACTTCTCCTTTGGTGCACTATTCCTCAGCCAAGGATGCAAATTGTACCTGGTGACTCCAGGTACAGATGGATCAACAAAAAGGGTCTCCTGAATAGCTCGTATCTCCAGTGGAACTGCTGCATTCAGCACTTCATCATTCTCCGCATCCGTTTTCATCCAGGTCAGTTTAGCATCACTGAAGGGGACAAACTGAGGCACCGTCTCACACTCAGAGTCCCCTACGCCGTCTTTGATCCACTGGTCATAAGGCAAAGGCAGAAGCACCCGTTTGCAATGAGTGCCATGCACCCAATTCTTTCGGCCAGCGACCTTGACTGCAGTACGTGTAGACAGAAGGACCTGTTCTGGCCCCTTCCAGCGCAGCTCTAAACTCTTCTTCCTCTGAAAATTACGAATCAGGATGAAATTGCCAGGCTGAATGTCATGTCCGGGCCCCTCTGGTGTGACTGGCAGGGCTTCCCGGACCTGTTGGTGAATAGAATGCACATTTTCAGTTAACTGACAAAGGTAGTCAATCAATAACTGGTATTTAATATCTGAGAACTGACGGGGTTGCCGGATGCCCCAGACATTTGCCGGGCGGCCAAACACGACTTTGTACGGTGACAATCCTGTCCTAGAATGTGCTGTTGTTCTTGTCGACAAAAGAGCCAATGGTAAAGCATCTGGCCACTATAAGCCTGTTGTCTCCTGAATTTTTGCCAATTTCAGTTTGAGAGTACCTTTGTACTTCTCAACCAAACCTGCTGACTGTGGGTGATTTGCAGCATGAAACTTCTGCTTTATGTGCAAACCATTACAAATTAACTGAATGACCTTGGCATTAAAATGACTTCCGTTATCACTCCAGATCAAACGGGGCAAGCCGAAACGAGGAAAGAACTCCTTCAGGAGTGGTTTTGCAGTTGTTATGGCTGTATTGTCTTTAGTGGGGTAAGCCTCAACCCATTTACTGAATGCACAGACAACCACCAAAACATACTTCAATTTATTGACCCTATCTAACTCAATAGAATCCATCTGAAGGACTTCAAAAGGGAAAGTGGGTGGTGCAAAATAACGGGTGGTGTAGAAGTACCCTTCCCAGGATTGTGCATCATGCATACCATGCAGTACTTCACTAAATGTGCAGCTGTTTTCGAAATGTTATCATTCTGCCATACAGGGTCTAACAACTTGCAAATACCCTTACCACTAATATGGGCTGAGCCATGAGCCATCGTGATTATAGGAAGAACATATGTGTGCAAGCCTTTGCATTATAGCCTGTGTCATGAGTGCCTTAGAATCCTGTGGTTCCAAGCTCCAGTCTGGAATGTGTATATTCAAAAGAAGAGGCTGTTGTGTTGGAGCCAGATCGTGAGAAAGAATTTATTCTAGTTAAACAACTTTTATCCAAAGCCACTTATTTGAGTAGTTTCGAACCAGGTCATGATATTATTGTCATGACGGATGCCAGTTCATCTGGTTTAGGGGCTGTCATATTACAAGAACACCAAGGTGTAGAAAGGACTATTTTGTTTCTATCCAGAAGCTTAAGAGGAGCAGGATTCAACTATTCTGTGGTGGAGAACGAGACTTTGGGGATATTTTGGGCAATAAGAAAACTTCGCAAATTTTTGTGGGGCTGCACATTTACCATCAAAACTGATCATAAACCGTTGAGAGAGATTTTTGAAAAAAAAGGGCCTAGACAACGTTCCTTCTAGAATAAGAAAATGGGTGGTGGCCCTCCAGGAATTTGAGTTTCACGTAGTATATGTCCCAGGTGTACAGAATAATTTGGCTGATTGCTGCTCACGTCTAATTGATAGTAATGTCTCTAAGGATGAGGAACAAGAAGACGAGTTTAGCGAGTTTGATGAATATTCAGTTTGTCTTGTCAATGAGAGCGCAATCAAGAAAGATGAATGGATAAGTGAACTTGCAAAAGATGCTACGCTTCAAGCTGTGCTGAATGGGATTGCTGGGAATTGGGACAAACACGCAAAAATGGAGTAAGCCCTCAGCGGTTTCTTTTGAGTAAAAGATGAGTTGGCATCCCAAAACGTTTTTTGATGAGGGGTACCAGACTGATTCCTCCAACCAATCTAAGGATGCAATTGGTAGATTGTGCTCATGAAAGTCACCCAGGCATTTCAAAAACAAAGGAAATTCTTAGGCAAGCATACTGGTGGCCTGGAATGGACAAGTGTGTGGAGAGGATTGTGCGAGACTGTGGAGAGTGCAGTAGGAGTGATAACATTTTGAAACCTCGAGTTCAACCCATGACTTTAAGACTGCTTCCCAAAGAAGCTTGGGAAGAAGTTGTTGTTGACATCTTGGGTCACATTAGGCACACCAGTGTAGATAAGTATGTAATTGTGCTGTTAGATGTATATTCTAGGTGGCCTGAGATCAAAATTACGAACTCTGTGGAATCAAAAGATGTCATAGAGTTTCTTGATAATATATTTGAAAAAGAAGGTTTCCCCTCAACCTTACTCTCTGACAATGGAGTGCAATTCACCTCCAAAGAAATGTGTACATTTTTGGATGACAGGGGTATTACACACAAAAAATCTGCCCTTTATCACCCAGAAACAAACGGTATAGTTGAAAGGTTCAACCGAGTACTCAAAGAAACTATTCAAAGAGCTTTGTCTAATCAAAAGTATTGGTACATTGAAGTTCAAAAGAAAGTAAAACATTACAGGTTATCTCCTCATTCTATGACTGGTAGAACCCCTTTTGAATTGTTTCGTAAAAGAAAACCTTGTACTATGTTGTGTCCGTCATGGATAATCAAGAAATCCCTTGATTTGTCATCTGAGAAGGGAGACAAAGAAAGAATTGAGAATGAAATAAAAAAAATGTGCATGAACAAAAGGTGGTTTGACAAGAGAAAGGGTGTCAAAGAAACAGTTGTGAAGGTTGGGGATTTGGTCAAAGTCCGCAACCCTCGCAAGGGTTCAACTTCTCAGGGTTCTAAGTATCTGCAACCTATGAAAGTCATTAAAGTGTTTAAGTTCGCCATCAGAACTGAAGATTCACAAAGTGTGGAATTTAAACAGGGTTGCAAAACTTTCTAATTCCTTTTCAGATGTCATCAAAGAAAAGGTTGCTGACTCTTACAAAAAGGGTCAAGGGGAAGTAGAGATTGGTAATAGAAGAACGAGGAAACGTGTCAAACTTAAATATTTAGAAGATTTTGTTCAGTAGTAGGGATTTTGCTTCATATTAGTAAGTTTCTTTTGTGTTAGTTAATCTTTAACCTTTAAACTTGAATATTTATGTATTACTTTTATCTTTAATGCTGTTATTGGGAGGGAGATGTGTGGTATCCTGTATTTCTTACTCAAGCCTTTGCATTATAGCCTGTGTCATGAGTGCCTTAGAATCCTGTGGTTCCAAGCTCCAGTTTGGAATGTGTATATTCAAAAGAAGAGGCTGTTGTGTTGGAGCCAGATCTGAAGCTGGAACTAGCAGGCTGGGGTGTGAAGACCAACTCAATAAAAGGATATTTATTGAACATCACTGGTGAATGGACCATCTTTACAATATGCATCTGGCAACATCCATCTCTACTTCCCTGACTTATCAATCCAACATCCCTCATCGTTCAACTGTGCTGTACTTTCCTGCCACGTTGCTAATTCCTCTATTGTGGCCTCACTTTGTATCTCCTTCACGTTCTCAAGTGTATCCTCAAGCATGGTAACTTCAGGCACCCACCTAGCGGGACCTGCTACAAACATTCTTTTCATTTTACTCTGGGCTGTTTCCTTAGCTGTCTGATCTGCAAAAGCGTTCCCCTTACCTACATCATCAGTGACATTCTGGTGGGCGTTACACTTCACTATGGCCAATTTCTTAAGGAGTGTCAAAGCAGACAAAAGCCTCAATATGAGGTGCCCATGTTGTATCTTGGCACCATGCGAAGTAAGGAACCCTCTCTCTGCCCAGAGTCGCCCAAAATTGGGCACGACTCCAAAGGCGAACTGACTGTCAGTATAAATATTGACAACCAGTCCCTCACTCAATTCGCAAGCTCGTATTAGGGCAACGAGCTCTGCAGCTTGGGCCGACTGATAGGGAACTTGTGATGTCTCAACTACAGTACGTAGCGTAGTAATAGCATATGCAGCAGTTGTAGTGCCATCTGGTAATTTAAAACAAGAGCCGCCGACATATAGTTCCCCTTGAGGGTCAGATAAGGCAACATCAGTCAAGTCTACCCGTACTTTCGTCTCTTCTTCCTTCCGGAAGATACAATCATGTTGATAAATCTCATCATTCTCAGAAGGGAGGGGCAGTAACGTGGCTGGGTTCAGAGTGGCACATCTTTAGATTGTGATATGTTTGGCAAACAGCGTTAATTCATAACCTGTCAGACGTGCACTGGTGAGGTGCTGTGTCTTTGTCTTATTCAAAAGTGTATCCACAGCATGGGGTACCATGACTGTGAGATCAGTATCAAGTATGAGTCCAGCTGATTGTCTTATCGAGACAGCCACGGCCGCTCTTAGACAGCTCGGGAGGGCTTGTGCGACAGGATCAAGCACAGCAGAGAAATAAGCACCCGGCCGTCGCTTATCTCTGAATTTCTGTGTTAAACCAGAAAGCGCGCAACCAGCCATCTCATGCACATATAATATAAAGGATTTGGCATAGTTAGGGGTACCAAACACTGGAGCCGAACAAAGCGCAGTTTTTAATTGCTCAAAAGACTGATGACATTCAGACGTCCAAGGTAAAGGCACATGCACTTCTTTTGTGGTTAGTGCAAGCAGGGGCTTAATTAGTAGGGAATAGTTAGGTATCCACTAACAACAGTAGGAAGTGATACCTATAAAAGCACGTACATCTTTCTGGGTTTGTGGAACTGGCATTCAAACAATGGTACTAATACGTTCCGGGGTCAATCTCCTTCCCTCCTTCGACAGTAGGTGACCTAAGTAGGTGACCTTCTGTCGACAATACTGAAATTTTGAAAGGGATACTTTATGGCCATGCTGAGCTAAATGCAACAACAATTTAACTGTACTGTCTCTGCAACCTTGTTCTGTATCTGAAGCGATGAGCAAGTCATCGACATACTGTAGCAATACATTACCTGTGGGGAGCGACAAGGAATCCAACTGACCTTTCAATGCCTGACTATAGATACTCAGACTCTCTGTATAGCCTTGAGGAGCGTGACAGAACCTAAAACCTCTACCAGCTAGGGTGAACCTAAACAGATATCTGCTATCAGGATGAATAGGAATACTGAAGAATGCATTTTTCAAATCAATGACAGAAAAGAATTTAGCAGAAGAGGGAATCATTGTCAAAAGAGTGGTGATGTCAGGAACCACTGGAAACTGGGGGATCACTATTTTATTAACTTCACGCAAGTCAGTCACAAAACAATAAACATCTTTATGGTCATCAAGAGAATCTGAGGGCGTCCGCTTAAGAATGGGAAGGATAGGACTATTACAAATATTAGCTCTTGTCTCCTCAACCACTCCCTTCTTAATCAAATCCTGCACAATTTGCAATAAGGCTCACTCTCCTGCCTGCGGTATTTTATATTGAGGGATACGAGGTAAAATAGCACCATCCTTTATGCGTATCGAAACAGGCGATATCTGCAACAATCCCACGTCTGTGTCGCCTGTTGCCCAAAGAGTGGGTGGCACATCTTTCAATTCAACAGGAAGAGGCGCATCTTTGGACAGACACTGCTTAGCGCTCACCACATCTGGACCCATCGTCATATAGACACCTGCTGGGGAACAATACATCCTGGCATGCAGTTTCTTTAACAAATCCAAACCCATCAAATTCTCACCACAGTTAGATGTCAGCAAAAATGGTGAATCCACAGTGAAAGGACCGATAGTCAATGCAAGGGGTCTTGAAATGATGCTTACAACCGGTACACCAGAAAAACCTACCGAAACATTGTTATGGCTGGACAGAGCCACCCCAGGGACCATATTTCGAGAAACAGATCTTTTTGTCGCACCTGTGTCCACAAAAAATTCCTTAGTCGAACCTTGCAGTTCCGCTGTGACATAAGGACCCTGCTGGTCCACAGGTATCGGAACTGGTCCCCCACTCTGTCCTTGGCTGTCCTAGATGTAAGACATTCCTGTCACTTCATCCACATCATAATCATCATGATAGTACTGTCCATCCCGAGGGTCATCAAAGTAATTATTATCAGGATGACTCTGTGAGGCTGCAGCGTTCTGAGCCCTGCCTGTCCCACCAGCTCCTGACCCCTTCCACGAGAACCTCGTCCTCTAGGGACCGCCACCTTCTGCAAAAGCACAGGACACTTGCTACGCCAATGTCCCTCCTCTTTACAATACGCACACTGATTCGGACCCAGGGGCATAGCGTTTGGCTGCCTACTAGTACATGGAAGCTGTCGGGCCAAACCACCACATCCTCTACCATTCCCTCTAAAAGCCTGTTGCAACAACACCTTTGTCTTCAAATCCTTATGCTTTTTCTCTGTCCTCTCCTTTTCCTCATTATCCCTATGCTCATAGTACTGCGCCATATTCAAAATAACAGAAGGGGAAGAGGTGGACCAGGTGCTTTCGGAAGCCTGCAATCGAGTCTCAATCTCAGGAAGCAAATTAGAAACAAATCTATTAACAAACAACCGAACACCTCCCTCAATTGACAGATCCTGCCCACTGTAATCCAGGAATATATCTTCAAACCGAGTGAAAAAATCCGACACACTCTCATCTTTCTTTTGTCGACAAGCCATTAACTTGTCCCAATCAACCTTCCTCTGCGGAATAAGAGAATGCATATACGTGATGATACGGCCTGGCAAAGCAAGTATCTCTGCTCTAGGCTTATCACCTGGCTTCCGTTCCTGATCCCATACTTTAATTTGGTCCCACGTACCCCCCAACTCTGCAACATGGTCTTCAGTATGCACCTGTCTACAAATATCAACCAGAACAAGAAGACCAAAGAACAGTTCAATATCAGCCAGAGTCATCAAAGTGGAGGAGGCAGCTTCAGTCAATTCTTTATAATATGCAGTTGGATTCTTCCTAGGATCAGGCAAATGAGTCTTAACAGATAAAACTTCACTCTGTTTCCACAGAGTGTAAACCCATTGTACCTGAAAACGGGCCGCTTCTCTGGCCCTTATAACATTACCTAGGCTATCTTGCACTTCTGGTAATTCTGGGTGGTATAGAGGATGAACCTCCCGCATCGGAAACTGAGTCACCGTCTTGGGACCGTTCTAATGCAATCAACCCCTATAGGCTATTATTGTCATAACATTACTGAAAACTTGTTCTGGGCTCAAGTCACTAACATACACACGATCTCTAATATCATGTAAAATTTTAGGCGCTTCTGATTCAAAACACTGCTGCCAAAGACCAATAAAAGTCACCGACATATGCTTAAGAGCATGCTGCTGTTTAAAGGGCTCCAAACCTCGCATTGTTCCCCAAACATCCTCCACACTGTAAATGGGATTACAAGCCCACTGGGCAGCCTGATTAGCCATTACTCTTTTCTCTTCATCTCCCACATCCGATCATACTAACGGCCCCATAAGTTCCTTAAATTTTGTCCAGTCTCTATCCTCAAATCCATGTACTGGTGTCCCACTACTCAGTAATTTTGGGGGATGGAAGAACATAGTGGGAGTAGCAACGGAAGTAACAGGCACTAACGTCGCTGCTGGCTGCATCGCAGGTGTAAGACCTGGCGAAAGGGACGCTGAAACAATGGGTGCGGCAGGACTACTAACAGTCATAGTTGCCACAGATGGTGAGGACAAAGAAAGGACAGGAGGTGCCATGGCCAAAGCAGTCTGATCAACAGTAGCAGGAGCAGAAACAGCAGAGGCAGAAGAAATGGGTGGCTGGGACTCTGAGGGAATAGCGGGATATATCCTCTGCGGGGCATAAGGAGGTGGGGGTCGAGTATCTAACAATTCTTCCACAAAAGTATCATTTTCTTCTTGGGCCACATAGGATTTATCAATCTGTAATCAAAACCTTCTATCTTTACATTCAATACCCTTCTCCTGCTTTTCCCTGTCATATGCTACGGCCTTCTGAGTCAACGTCTGCATTCTCCCTTTCCGGGCCTCTTTCTCTGCTTTCATTCGCCTCTGTTTAGCTGCTTTTTGCCACGTTCTAAGGGAATCAAACATAGACTGTCTACTTCTTTTTCTAAACAACTGTTCTTGTAAATACTCGATTTTTTGCTCATCAAAAGTGCCCGTCAAAGGCCACTGCAATTCGGCATTGTCCCTCGTATATTTGTGCCATAGCGTACTAAACATAATAGGGCCAAGGCCATGCTTCACATACATATCAAAATTTGAAGTGCCTTCTGGAGGCGCTGGCTGACTTTCCTCCTGTCGAGCATCAGCAGAACAACAACAACAGCACAAAGAAACCAGTTCACTTATTCCAGGCATTCTCAAAAGAAAACAAATTCACTACTTATGCCTGGCAAAATATTTGCAAACACTTTTCACCCAAAATCAGTCCTCATACCGTGCCAAATATAAACCAAAATAGTACCATATCCACAAAGAACCAAAACAAACTCACCTGATGCTTGCAGGTCAAACAAACGTATTCTCCACTGCCGACTCTTTGGACCAAACGGTCAGATCCAAGGGTTTTGCCGTTCAGGACTCCAGTCGGGATGACCACTGTGCGAGACACCGTCCGGCAGGACAGAAGGAGCAGCTGCAAGTACAGGAACTCTCTTGTGCAGGGATCCCTGATCCGTCCCTCTGACCCGACGATGACCTCAACCTCCCCACCAGTCGTCAGGAGGGGATGGGCCACTCACCCGATGGAGTCCCTATTTGGACGTCAACTGAAGGAAGTGACCCGATTAGGGTCACCCGGGTCACTCACGACCACCTCTCAGCCTTCCATACAAATGAAGAGTCGGTCAGACAGTAGAGAATACAAACCAATATATTTATTCAGATACACTCGAGTGGAGCCCAGTCTGCCCAGTCTCTTAGAATTGCTGCAGAGGGACTGACTTCAGCAAACATGGTGATACATTATGTACGATTCAGAACCAATGATGGCACGCCCACAATGGAATTGTCCAGGCAGTTGCAGCTACACAAAGAAGTACAGAAGGATACGTTTAGATCCTGAGGCCGGGCACACTCTATCTCCTGCTCAAGGTCATTCCGTCCGTGCCCACCTCTAGACTAGTGGGAGAAGGCCTCTATCTAGTGGGAAAGGTATGCGCTAATCAGAACAGTGTATTCATAGAGAAAAGGCAAGGCCCAACCTTGGAGAAACGAGACTTACCAAAAGCTGTGTTTTCGGAAAGGGAAAGATTAGTTTCAATCATGGTTCATAATGGCGACCAAACATAAAATGGTGCCGCAAATCCTAACTTACATAGAACAATACATAGTCAACACAGCGAAAACATTTTCATTCTAACACCCATTATCTCTGCCAGATCTAGAGATAATCTTTGGCCCAGCAGTGATCTCTGTACCTTGGCACCATGGTAGTTCTTGTCAAGGTCCAAAATGTTTGGTGGATGGACCCTATGGATTTTGGCAGCTGTCCACTAAAGTGGGAGTTTGTTACTGTAAAATAAAAAACTAATGACTCCTACACCTGGGATATTTTTCCCTGGGTGTAGGGGGTCATTATTTGTTTTTTTCTGTTCATCACCAACCAACCCAGTCTTCATCAGATGAACACTACTCCACAGGTCCATTGGAGGAACTTTTCCAACAGAAGTGCCAACAAGGGCTCCATCGATGGAAACCTTATGTTCTTCTCAACCACAAATATGGCATGCAGACCATCAGTTAGGCAGACTGGGTACTCCATCACATATGTGATGGAGCACACTCACTGCCAGACTACAAATCAGCACCTTAGTCCTGCCAAGCTGCGTGTCCAAATTTGCTCAAGAGCTCCCATATGTTCCATGACATTAATTTAACATATCTCTTCAATTCTATTTCAGTGCAATTCTTTATAAGATTTTAATTTGTACAAATATTCAATGCAATACTGTCCAGAAGAGCAATCTGGCACCAGTTGGCACACCAAATACTTATTTACTTATGCAGCTCAAGCTTCTCCAGAAACATCATTCCAACATGTCTATGTCAGGTGAGGGTTTATAAAGAAAAATGTAGTTGCTCCTAGCCAAGGACGTGAGGGAGGAAAGGAATCAATCCACCCCAAGAAATTTCCTAGTAGAGGGCCTCAAATATTTTGGGGCTGCATGCCGATTCTTTGGCCTCCCACCAATGTATTAGGCATTCTCTCATTCTAGTCCCAACACATCTCAACTGTAGTCCATCA
Organism: Calotriton arnoldi; assembly: GCA_963921515.1. Taxonomy (NCBI): domain Eukaryota; kingdom Metazoa; phylum Chordata; class Amphibia; order Caudata; family Salamandridae; genus Calotriton; species Calotriton arnoldi. Next base: position 89,992 of record CAWUFW010017467.1, on the reverse strand, counting down.
CAGTGCCTGATAATATAAGGTGGTGGGAGTGGGACGGGGTAAAGATTAATGCTTGCACTCTCTCCCTATGGCAGATAGCGAACATCGTACTCCCTGTGTAAGTAAGCCCTTGAACCTAAAGGTTATCAAGTATATATTAACTACCCTGGTCCAGGGTGGGGGGTGGTGAATGGCTTCCAAATTGTATCAAAGAGCACCATTGGGTTGTTGACCCTGTATAAGCCTTGCCCTCATTCCACAACCCTGGCAAGTACAGACAGCCGCTTGGAGAAGGTGTGTATGGTCAATTTCTTCCTGTGGTGCAGTATACACACCTTAACCATGGCCAAGGCTGTTGACAATCATGATTGTGTATGTTTATTAAGTAAGACACAGTCTCCCATATCATGGAGGAAGGCAAGGTGTATCAAAGGGATTATTTCACATTTGTATTCCAGGCATACTATTCCTGACCATGCTTCATTCCAATAGGAGGAAAGTGCTGTGCAGTAACAAATAATGTGCAGGATGGATACCTGTTGCATCTCCAACAGGTATCCATCAGTGAGAGGTTAGACCTGTAGAGCTTTTCTGGGTTCCAATACCAATTATGGAAAATCTTGAAATAAGTGAGTTCAGTTTTCCCTCCCAGAGAAACGTGTCATGAGTATTGGCGAGATCTGGCCAGTCCTCTGGAGTGTATTCACTAAGCTGTCATTATGTCCGGGCGAGGACCTTTGTAGGGGCAGCAAAAAAGTGTTTACTCAGGAGACTGTATGTGCCAAATACCACCCCCTTATATCTTTACCAGGTTTCCAAGTATGACAAATGGGAGAGTCCTGAAGGGCATGTACATCACCACTTAGTCGACTTTGTAAACAATGCTTTAGTTAGGTGTAGGTCCATAGCTGGGGTTGGGCGATGTTTAATTTGGCTTAAAGTTCTTGGAATATTTAAGGGTATCCCATACGGACATCTGGTCTAGATGCATAATACCTTGAGGATGCCAAGCCGCCAAGATAGTAGGGAGAGTCTAATTTGCATTTCACAGCGATGTCAGGTGGGGGGGTGTTATGAAGCCATGGTTTAACTCCTAAGAGGCTCTATGAAAGTTTCCACATAGTTTGCATGGCTCTAATTACCAGATTGTCTGTTTGACGGGGAATGGTGTGAGGTCTATAGAGGTCCCCCAGATTCCAGTCACATAGGAGGATATCCCATTCAATAGCGACCCAAATGGGGGGTCCAGAGATGCGGGGAGCCAGTAAACCAGCTGAGAGAGGTGGTGAGCCATGTTGTATCAGGACATGTGGGAAAGTCTCAGACCCCCCCTTATTCAGTGTGAGTATATAGCTTATTCTCGGCCTGGGGTGGCTAGTTCCTCATATGAAGGATTTTATGACTGATTCATTCTTTAGTAGCAATCTTCAAGGGATCAGGATCAGGATCATATCAAAAACGTAGTTGTATCTGGGCACAATGTCCATTTTCAGAGCCTGGATATGACCTCAAAGGGACGATTGACCACCTGTCAATGTTGCTATGGGTTTTGGTTAGTAGAGGGGTTATGTTATTTTCCACCATATTGGAGAGTCCCCTGTTGAGGAGGATCCGTAGATATTTCATCCTTTGTGGAAACCATAGAAGTTTGAATCCCTCAAGGCAAATTCTTGTGGTGACCCAGGACATGGGCATCAATTCACATATATCCCCTCTCACCTCGTATCTTGAAAACATAGATAAAGCGCCCAGGAGGTCAATGAGGCCAGGTAGGGATTCAGTCTGGTTAGTGACTGTCATGAGGATGTTGTCAATATACATAAGTGCCTTCACAGTGGGTCGCAGTAACAGACAGCCCACTGATATGGGGGGAAGTCAGATTGTCATTGGTTGGGTTTCCAAGACTAAGAAGAAGAAGAGCAGGGAGAGAGGGCATCTCTGTCTTGTTCCTCACCTTATGAGAAGCCTGAGTGAAAGGAAGCCACCACAGCTGAGTTGCACCTCTAGGGTTTGAGAGAGACATTTGACCTTGTCTATGAACTGGCATTCCAGACCAAACCTGTCAAGGACTTTAAACAGGTAAGACCATTCCACATGGTCAATAGCATTTTCCACATCTAATGAAGTGGCCACATTTTCCTTGTTCGAGTTTCTGGATGCACATAGGAAGTGCGCTCGCATCTGCATATGATTCCTGGACTAGCATTTTGCCCAGTCTTATCAACAGTATTTTGGTCAGGATTTTATGTCCACATTTATGAGAGAAATGGGCCTATAGCTCCTATATTCAAGGGGATCCTTGCCTACCTTGGGCAAGGTAATGATTGCTTTTTTGGAGATAGTCCCAAGGACTTGTGACTCCTCAGCTTCTCTATAGGCTTCGTAGACCACAGGCACCAACTGAAATTTATAGGTTTTGAAAAATTCCCTAAGAAGCCATCCTCCTCTGAGGACTTGCATGTCAGTAGATTAGAGAAAGCTTTGCAAATCTCCTCCACTGTAATGTCGCCCTCTAGGAGATTCCTACTTTCCTCTGACAAGGATGGGTAGGGCAGGGAGAGGATGGGCATTGAGTCAAGAAACCTATCTTCTGTTTCATTATTAATATCATCCAAGACCTTGTAAAGAGATTCACAATATGAGGCATATGCCTCCGTAATGTCTTCCAGATGTGCGACTAGAAGTCCTTGGACATCATGCACAGCAGATATTGTTAATTGAGCCTCCACCTGCTGTAACTGAAAAACAAGCATCATGCCCAGTTTTTTCTCTTCTCATAATAGCGCCATTTAATTTTATTTTTTTAGCTCTGCTCTTGAAATAAGTGTGAAGAGTGAATTTCTCTGCGTCTAGTTGGCATCGTAGAAGAGGGGTAGGAGCAGTGTTATATTTTGCCGTCAAGTTCGCTATCTTGTTCTCCAGATGCTTACTTGTCTCTACGGTGTAGAATCCATCATCATGAGGCCTCTCCAGGCTGCCTACTCCACTACTCATAGGGGCATATTCTCAAGGACTTATCGCCGAGTTAGCGGCACTTTATCGCAGCCAAAGTGGTGATAAATTCATCGCACCATTCACAAGCTGGTGCTAACAGCCGATATCACCAGTTTTCCTGCGATAGCAGCCGCAAAAAACATCGCCACAGATGACACCGGCAACTAACGCTAATGAGATGCAGAGTAGGCGTTCCCGTGCAAAAACCCGTGAAAACACCACTCCGCAACATTCTCAACGACCTGCCAGATCGGCGATAAGATTCAAAAACATGCGATAAGGTGCGTTAGCAGCAGGGATTTTACACCTGCTCCTACCTGGTGCTAAGTCGGACGACAACCTGCACCATAAAAGGGAGCCCAGCCCACAGCCACACCAGAACAACAAAAGATGCCATGGAGCTACTGATCATGCAGCACGGAGCCCCAAGAGGGCCACAACACCCACCACCACCACCCCCAGGCCCCCCACCCCCCCAGGACCCCGCCTGGACTACCACAGAGGCAGTGCAGACAAAGACATCGGACCTTCTGAAAACGCACCAGCCTCAGAGACTTAGCGCCAGAGGAAGTCATTGCCCACTACAGGCTCAAAAGGACAACCATCCTCCGCATCCTGACCCTCATTGCCCACAGGCTGATGGTACCAACACAGCGGAGAACCAACATCCCTCCGCAGACAAAGCTGCTGGCCGTGCTACGCCTGTTGGCATCTGGGACATTCCAACCAACAACTACCATAGTCAGAGGAGTCTCACAGCCAGCGTGTCAAAGTTCCTCACACCTGTCCTGGATGCCATCATCAGCTTGGTACCCCAGCAACTTTACTTCCCACACACTGTGCAGGAACAGCTGGAGATCAAGCAAGGCTTCTACGCCATAGCTGGCTTCCCGCAAGTGTTGGAGGCAATCGACTGCACACATGTACTCCTCGTGCCCCCTGCCGCCACTGCACACAATTACCGCAACAGGAAACACACTCATTCCATCAATGTGCAGGCAATAGTGGACCACCGGGGACTCTTCACCAATGTCGTCGCCAACTACCCAGGAAGTGTGCATGATTCCTTCATCTTCCGACAGTCCATCATCAACCAGCATTTTCAGGATGGCACCTATGGAAATGCACTGCTCGTCGGTAAGTACCAACAGAACACACCACACACCTCAACACCACAATCAGACAACTCACAACTCTGGGAATGCACATGTCACAAAATCACATACAACATGACAACCAACATCCCCACATTCCAAACACGACAACACAACTTACTGTGGCAACCTGGGCTAGCCATCTACACAAGCCATCAACGGCATGGCACCTCAGCCACACAATAGCAGAATGTGGGGAGAGGTGGGAACCAGGCATGTGCGAAGGAGGCAAGTGACCCATGAATGAGAATGTCCACAATGCCAAGTGTGACGTGGATGTGCTGGCCAGACTTCAGTATGCAGACCACAGACATGTCCATGTCGACATATACTGCTGGTGTTTGGAGTTTAGTGGACAGTGGACGCAACCATGTTAACCCAGGCAGTGGGGAAGATCGCGGAAATGTAGCTTGTTACGTCCCCCCCCTGTAAGCGTGAGTGGAGTGGGCTGGCCCGGCGTATGCCAGGCCAGCGTAGGGGTGTGAAGAAAAAGCACGTTACTCTGGGCGTGGTTCTCTTCCGGAATGGCCAACGTGTCTGCCAGGGCGGCGCCTCTCACCACGCCACGAGGCCGACGCCAGGAGCGGCGGTACCTGCGATCCTGTGTACCTGCTGCACCCCAGGCCGCTGGTCCCAAGACCCGTCTTGCCCGCCCCAGCGCACCCAGGCCGCACTGTTCACCTGCCGACACCGGCGTGTGTCAAAGAGGGCCCACCACGTGCCGGTGCAAGCTCCAAGCCCGAGGCCCGCGACCATGGAAGCCTCCTCAGACCATCACGGCCTCCGTGACACAGGCCCCCAGTACTCCTTTCTCATTGACGTACTCCACCGCTGCCTCCTGCCTACACTGCGGTCCAGTAGGTCACACATTTGCAACGGAGTCTTGATTATACAATGGCAGAGTACATACGTTTATGGCAGATTTTATATCACCGTACTCCCTTTGATGTGGTGCCACCAACTCTGTGCATAGCATTCCAATGACACGTGTCAGTGGGCCCTTGCTGACTACTGCCTTCGGCCTACACTGCGGCCCAGCACCACGGAGTCACCTGTGTACTGCCTACACTGCGGTCCAGCAGGCCTCACACCAATCCAATCCAGTCCGGACCAGGCAGGGCACGGCATCGTCGCAGGCTGCACACACGCTCAGCTCTGGTGCTTCTACCTCTGTCAACCACAAATCATCGCCACATGGCATTCCAACATCGTGTGTGAGAGTACCAGGAGGAGGGCCTGAACAGCGGTTGGCCCGCGCTGACCGCTGCCTCCGGCCTACACTGCGGTCAAGTAGGTCACACATTTGTAACTGAGACTTGATTGTGCAATGGCAGAGTCCATATCATTGTGCGCAAGGAGAGGAGTAAGAAGAAGACGCGGTTCAGTCCGGATGAAAAAAGGATCCTCGTTACGGAGGTGACTGAACACTACCAACAACTGCTCTGGTGCCACTAACTCTGTGCATCGCAAGCCAAGGACACATGGCTGGGGGCCCCTGCTGACCGCTGCCTCCGGCCTACTCTACGGTCAAGTAGGTCACACATTTGGAACTGAGTCTTGATTTATTAATGGCAGAGTTTATACCATTGTACAGGCCTCATCGCAGACTGCATCCCCTTTCAGCTCTGGTGCCACTAACTCTGTGTCCCGAAATCCATGGTCACTCTCTGGTTGAACTTTGGTGGTGTCTGAGTCTATGGCCTGGGGGTTGTCTTCATCATCATGTAGCTGATACTGACTTGGTGTCAAAAATGAGTCTGTAGCATTCATCTCCCCCATATTGCCTGTGTCTGCTTGGTACTGCCCTCTGTATCATGCCCTGGAAGATCACCTTCCACTGTCCCCCAAAACCCTCCGCGACATTCACCTTGGACATCGACGAGGACCCGCTCAGCTCTCGTGGCCCTACCTCAGTGCACCGGTAGTCACCATCCCGTGGCGGTGTTCCATGTGCCGGCCGCTGTGCATCCGAGCCCACTAACTCCATGCAGATCAAGTCATGGACCCTTGCTATTTGAACTGTGAACTTCTGATTGTCTGATCACTGTTGTAGTTGTTGCCAGCACCAACCACTCCTTGAGAGCTGACTCACACTCACCCCACACCCATCCAGCACAGGCGTCACTGGACATGTAACCCTGGCAATAAAAGGGGTTGGGCGCACGTGCCCGTAGCCAGTTCCACAAACTATCTAAGTGTGTCTGTGTGGTCATTGTGTATGCATGAGGGCCCCGGGCCCTGCCACATTGCACTGTGCTGTGTACAGCAGACGCAACCATGTCACTTCAGGCAGTGGGTGAGACCTGGGACATGTAGCTGTGTTGTACCCCCCTGTAGGCGTTGCCGGAGTGGGCTGGCCTACGACAGTCCAGCGTAGGGGTGTGGATGATCACCCCGGGGCTCTGGGCGTGGTTAAGTGTTGGGCTTGCCAAAGAAGTACCTAATGCGTGTGTCTCTGTTGTAGTGTCAGCGCCACCCATCCTGCAATGGACAAAGTTGCAATGTAACATGCCCCCGGAGTGCGGGCTCGGCCGAAGGGATAAATGTATGAGCGCAAGCCCTCTCGGGGTCCAGGATCATACATGCCAACTGTTGTGTGTTTATCGCTTTTGCCGCAGCATAAGCCAAAGGTCTTGCCTCGACCGCATCGCGAGTTCAGCCAGCCATGAACTCCACATCTGTGTCCGCCCTATCCTTACCATAGGCCTACACACACGTGGCCACCCACCTTCAACGCACAACATCACAGTGTCGTTGTCAGGCTTGTGGACATGCGCAGACAGGGATGACAATGGTGTGCCGTAGGAGTGCGAGTGATGCAACCGTGCAGCGCACACAAGTGATTAGGCTTGGGGGGAGGGAGGAACAGCAGTGAGGCTACGCAATACACATTGATGGCGCTCATTTGCTACAAGCAGTACATGTCACACAGGAATCACTATGACACACATATCACACGCCAATCAACTAGTGAGCCTGCCAACACATCATGCAGAACCAACTATTGACTCATGTCTCTGCACTGTCACAGGTGATCAAGGATATGGACTCTGCCCTTGGATGTTGACACCCCTCCGAGCCACGAACACACAGGCCCAGAGGCAGTACAATGCGGCCCACAAACGCACCAGGGGCATCGTGGAACACACATTTGGTGTGTTGAAGTCACATTTCAGGTGCCTGTACATCACAGGTGGGAGGCTCCTGTACAGCCCAGACATCGTGTGCAAGATGATCGTTGCATGTTGTGTGTTGCACAACATATGTGTACGCACCAATGCCCCATGGTTACAAGTGCCAGATGCACCGGACGATGATGAGGAAAATGAGGCAGGTGGACCACACCCCACTGCAGCTGCAGCAGGAATAGCCCGTAGGAACACCATCATTGACAATTTCTTCACATGAGGACGTCACATTGTGGCAGTCCTTAGCAATCATGAGACAGTACAAAATGACCACAGGCACAGCATGTGCAAATAAATTATTTTCAACACACATTCCCTGAGTTTCTGTATGTGTGCTGCAGTGTGGCACGGGGATCAGGGACATGGTCCAGAGTCATTGTGGGTGTGCAGTGTGCTCTACTTAATTGTGCATGTTTGCCATTGTGCCCATCTCCCCCATCCCCCCAGCCCCTGGTCGGTACTCACCCTGTTGATTTTGTGTCAAGGTCATGTTGAGCAGTGTCCCGATCCCCGACTCCTGGCACCGTATCCCGACTGATGACTGTGGCCACCATTTTCTCAATGTCATCAGCTCCTGGTGTGCCGCTGGTCCCCCACCTCCAATCTGCGTTACTGCTTTCATGTTGGCATCGGGTTTCTTCTTGGTTTTGCCCTTCACATCATTCCAGCGCCTCTTGACCTTTTCCATTGTCCTCCTTGACACTCCAACTGCATTCACGTTGTTCATGATGTGCTGCCATATTTCGGTTTGTGTGGCCGATGACACAGTGGAGGTGACGAACAGTTGGTGGTAGTGTTCTGTCACCTCCGTGACAATGATCCGGTTTTCCTGCAGACTGCCCTGTCTTCCTCTTTCTCTTCTCCTTGCCCTTCCCCGGCCCCGGGGTTCCTGGCTGGTCGTGTCTGGGGCTTGTGGGGTTCGCGTTGTCCTCTGCACTCGGTCCGGGTGCGTCCATGGTGCTACGCAGTTGCATTTTTTTCTCTGCTTTTATAGTGCATTTTCCCACATGTCGCGTGGAAATCGCAGGCCTGTCGCTGGTTATCGCTGATTTTTAAATGATGGTTGAAGTAATGGAGCTTGTGTTACGAAGAAGTCTAGCCCCTAGCCTGAATGAGTTACCATGAATTAGTGAGTAAAAGGTGGGCTGTGCACACATCCTCTAAACCATGATCATTGATCACGTTAAGGTCCAGTATTGGGCCAATAGCCAAGTTCCAGTCCCCCCCCACGAAAACTGCCCACTGTGTTCCCAAATTCGCTGAACAGCCTGGATAGCTGTGCAAAAATGGGAGATCTATTGCTATTGGGATCATAGATAGTAGCCAGTATCAGAGTGTGGCCCTTGCATTTTTTATTTTTGGGAACACATATCTCCTTCCTCGTCTATCGATGCATGCCATCCTTTATGAGGAAGAGATTTGTGATTGAGTATGGCAAGTCACATTTCTTGGTTGTTGTAATGCTGGTTTGGGTTAAGGAAGATTTGTTCAGAGCTTTGTGGCATCTTTGAATGCCCTTCCCTACCCAGTTCCAATTCAGTTTTCTGCCTCACCTGGGAACAAATGCGTTTCCTGGATCATTGTGATGTCTGCCTGTTTATGTTGGCTATAGGATAATGTTCTCTGTTGATGTAACTATTCAAGCCACTGATGTTCAATGAGATAATGTTAAGTGAGTGGAGTGAAGATGTCAGGGTCATTTATTCGTTATGAGAACTGGTAAAGGGAAACTATGTATGTATAGTTGTTTCAGCGGGATTAGATCTACAACACAATTTCAGTGTAATATGCTCTCAAGGCCTGAGATCAGGAGAGTTTGGGAGGAGGTAATTACTCAGCTGGTTTGGCAGGCAGGGAGAAATTGTAGGCAAGGGGTTTAGCCCCGTGACCATAGGGCCTCACTGAAAAAGATGGGCTTGACAGAGTGAGAGGTCCACAATGCAATGTAGCCAAAAGTATCCTGCTCGTCTAAGACCTAACCTTTGAACTACAGGGCATTAGTTGAGGCACGGAGGGGTTGGATCCTGTGTGCCTGTTGAATTTCCAATGGAACAGAGAATTGAACATTGAGGGGCAGATTTACAAGCCCCTTGTGACACTTTTGTGTCGCCGTTGCATCACTTTCTGTGACGCAGCAGCGGCGTAAACAATGCACCACGTTGCAGCCCATTTACAACGTGACGTATCTAGGGAGATGCATCATGTTGCAAAGCCCTGTGTCACATTATACCTGCGTCAGGTACAATGTATACAGGGTGGGTGTTCCCACGCAGGAAAGCGTCGTAGAAGTGACGCAGTGAAATCTACAAGATTTCACTACGCCACTTCTAGGATGCCACTGCATCAAAACCCTATGCCTGCTTGGAGCAAGCGTAAGGAGTGATGCAGTGTATTAGGTATAAGCCTCTCCCAAGCATTGCTGGAGTTGCGTCTTGCTTGCGACATGACTTTTGCACCAACAGATGCGTCAGGGTTCCTGACGCATCTGTCAATCCTTGCGCCATGGTGCGCAGTATTGTAAATACGGCACATCCATGGTGGCGCAAGGGTTTCTAGGCCCGACGCAAGGAAACTGACGCATCTATGCTCTAACGCAGAGATGCGTCAGTTTCTTGTAAATCTGCCCCTTAGACGTTTTGGAAGCCGAAACTGTATATAGGTCACCATATCATCTTCTTCTGCATTTTCTGGGACCCAATAGAGATGAATAGTCTTCCAGGTCTGAGGATTTCTCCTTGAGCCCCCGTATTTCAGCACCCCAATTCGTTTAGTAGTTCATTTCTTTTTCTAAGTCTTTCAGCTTCCTGTGTACCCCATCAAGTCATTTGTGAACTGCTGCAAAGTCAGACTTCATTAATTTTATTTCTGTAGAAAGACCGGCTAGAGTAGTGTCGAAGCCTACAATCTTTGATCCCAGGGAGGACATTACCTTTAGGATGGTGTTGAGGGCAGTTCTGCCATTGTGTCTCATTTTGATGCAGTTCCCATTTTGGTGCCAGAAAGAGTCGCAGAAGAAGAAAGTTCAATCTGGCTTTCGAGGGTGGCTAATGTGGCACTCTGTGTGGTACTATGGGCTACTGATGTAGTCCAGTGGAGGATCCATAGGCCCGATGTCCAGCAGCCAAGGATCATCTTTGGACCTCGGAGATCGTACGTCTTGCGAATGTCAGGCATGAAATTGCATGGGCAACATGCCAATTTCCTCTCTGATGTGGTGTGTCCCGTGTCCGGAATTTATTTAGGATAATGACCTTAACCAAGATTGGGAGGGGGGGTGTCAGCTATGCTTGCTTCTGTAGGTTAAAGTGTGCTGGGTGCCCCGTGTTAGGAGACTGTATGCAGCTGATGTGGCTATGTAATTAATAGGCATTTGTGTTCAGATGGCAACTAAGGTAGGTGTGGGGTAAAATTGTATAGCAGCATGCAGCCTCAGGCCGCAAGGATTATTTTGCGCAGTGAGGATTGACTTTGAGGTGGCGCAGCTCTTGTATGCAGGCCCCCTCAGGACCATTGGAATTGGGACACTTTAACTGTAGTCATACATGTGATAGAGTGACCCTGACAAGAATGTTAGGGGGGCACAATACGTGAATGGTAGAATTGGCCGCCCAGGCATGTTGTATCTACAGGCCCCATGAACAGTGATGGAGGGGCTTGGGCCAAGCGAGGTCAGTTAGGCCTGATGGTGTCAGTAATTTCCAAGAGCAGCCCACCTCCTCCCCGGTGGGAATAGCTCTGTTGGCCATTCCTGTGGCTCGTTACTTTTAGGACCTCGCCCACACCAAATCGGGTGGCCCACTGTCATGAGCAAAGTCATGAAATGCTGCACCTCTGCCTCAATGCTTCATCTAAATGGCTCATTTGTTCTCCTCGTGGCAGCCCAACAGCATGCAGATCAAACTCAGAGTAGTTGGGAGGTTGACTCAGCACCAAGCTATGCCGATATCAGCTGCTGGCCACTGGCATTCATTCAAGAGATGTGGGGGTGGGCTCTCAAACAGCCATCATGGCAAGTAGCATGGTATTTGTGTCCACGCCAGCACCTCACTTTGTGGGGGCTCACTTCAAATACACTCTGTAGTACAATGCGATGAGAAAGACTCCCATGCAGGGCGTATGTGTCCTGGCAGCCACCCCAATCAGTGTGAGTGGATCACAGAGCGACCATCATGATCGGTGGCTGCCCCTGCATGTGTTTATTGCTTCTTTGTGGACCATGTTATTTCAAGAGAAATAAATGCACTAAAAATGTGAAAATTTGTGATAATGTTTTGGGAGCTGGAGTCCCAATCCTAATGTAACACATAGGCCCCAATTACGAGTTTTCCTCGGAGCGGCGGCACAGTGGATAAAACTCACAACCCTCCCCGCCCGCCCTATCAGGGCTACACAGTAGTCATCCAGGCGGGCGGTGTGGCGGTCCCATGTCGGTGCCTCTGTTGAAAGTGGTGCCACTATTAAAAGAGGCACCACAATGGGACCGCACCACAAGGTTCCTGCACGGCATGGACTCGTAAGTCCATGCCGTGCAGGAACCTATGTGCAGGCACACAGGGGGGCACATGTTGTGCCCCCCTGTGGACATCCACATATGTGTGAAGCTTGTTTCCTCGTCACGAGGCTCCACCGCCATGAAAATCCAAAGCCTGGCGGAGAGGAAACTCGTAATATGCTTGGCGGGACCATGACCGTCCCGCCAAGCATATTGCGGCCTCTCACCGCCGCTCCTACACCAGGGAACAGAGGTTCCCTGGTGTAGCAGGCTGTCCCCTGGCAGTCCGACTGCCTGAGTCATAATTGGGTGGTTGCACCACCGTTGTGGTGGTGGCTGGATACGCCACTGCCGTGCCACTATGAGTTTGGCAGTACTCGGACCGCCAGACTCGTAATAGGCCCCATACTGTTTTTACTCTGTGAGAATGGATTGCCTCAATAAAAAAATTCTTATCACAAAAAGACGAACTTTACCACTTTTAAAAGTTCTTCCTATTGTAGGAGGGCCTTATTTTTTTATATTTCTCTCAATTAAATAATATGGTTCATTGACCAGATTCGCCCCTCAAGATGAAAGTTAAAAGAAGCATGTAGAATTGAACTTAAACTTTAACTATGGCAGTTATACTTGCAATTGGAGCTACCAATACTTTACAACATAAGCGCTTGTAACATGGTCTATATTAAACTATACAAAAGAGTGATGGTTGGAATGCTTGAATTAGATTTAGCCACTGGTAATTAGTTACACAGGTCACATCCTAATCCATTGTTTTTTTTGCACACCATGTCACCTCAGATTGGACCCAGCTACATGCAAATCAGTCTTGACACTGTTCAATCGGAACAGTCCAGCCCCAACTGCCAAGCCAGGTCCTCCCTGAAACAGAACATAAACAACCCAGAACCAGTTTCACCCTAGATATGAGCTCATCAGCCGCATACAGCTTGGTTTCAGTGACACAATGTACACGGGACCCACATCTGGGCATACCGTCCCACTTAGGGTGACACTCTAATGTATACAAAAAAGTAATGGGTGAAATGCTTGAATTCATCTCAGCCACTGGTAAATTACTCAGGCTGCATCCCAACCCATTGATATTTTGCACATCATGTCCCCTCAGTTTGAACCCAGCTATATGCAAATCAGTCTTGACCCTGCTCCAATCAGAACAGTCCAGCCTAAACTGCCAAGCCATTTCCACCCGGAACAGGAACACAAGCAACCCAGGACCAGTTTCACCCTAGTTATGGGCTCATCAACCAGGTACATCTTGGTTCCAGTGATACAGTGTGCACAGGACCCATGCCTGGACATACCCGTCCCACTTAGGGCGAAACACTAAAGTTTACAAAAAAATGATGACTGGAATGCTTGAATTAATCTCTGACACTGGTAATTACTTGGGCCTCATCCCAATCCATCGGTATTTGTAAATGTTAATTCAACCATTCCATTCATCACCTTGTTGTTTTTGCATTTGACAACCTTAGTGTGCTGGGTCGCCCAAATGTGGGTCCCGGACTCAGTGTGCCACTTGAACCAAGCTTTACCTGGCTGACGAGCCCACAACTAGTGCAGAATCAGTCATGGGTTGCTTGTTTTTCGGGTCAGGGAGGACCTGGCCTGGCAGTTCAGGCTGGACTGTTCTCATGACAAACAGGGTCAAGGCTGATTTGCATATGGCTGGGTCTAAACTGAAGTGTTATGGTGGGCAAAAAATGATGGATTGGGATGCGGCCTGAGTGATTGCAAGTGGCTGAGATCAATTCAAGCATTCCATCCATCACCTTGCTGTTTTGGCATTTGATGCCCTAAGTGCACTGAGTATACCCAGTCATGGGAATCCGGCTTACTATGCCTCTGGGACTGAGGTATGTTTGGCTGAGGAGCCCATACCCAGTGTGAAATCAGTCCTGGGTTGCTTGTGTTCTGGGTCAGGGAAGACCTTGCCTGGCAGTTCGGGCTGGACTGTTCTCATGACAAACAAGGTCAAGGCTGGTTTGCATATGGCTGGGTCTAAACTGAAGTGGCATGGTGGGCGAAAAACAATGAATTGGGATGCGGCCCGAGCATTTGCCAGTGGCTGAAATTAAATCAAGCATTCCATCCTTGACCTTCTTGTTTTTGCATTTGGTGCCTTAAGTGTGCTGGGTATGCCAGGTGTGGGTCCGGGCTCATTGTGCCACTGGAACCAAGCTATACCTGGCTGAAGAGCCCAGAACAAGGGCAAAACCAGTCCTGGGTTGCTTGTGTTTGGGTCTGGGAGGACCTGGTCTGGCAGTTCATGCTGGACTGTTCCCATTGGAAACAGGGTCAAGACTGATTTGCAAATGGCTGGGTCCAAACTGAGGTGGTATGGTAAGTGAAAAACAATAGACTGAGATGCAGCCCAAGTAATTGCCAGTGGCTGAGATTAATTCAAGCATTCCACCCTCCACCTTGTTGTTTTTGTAGATGGTTCATATTAGAGCTTTTCAGCTGGGCTGCCCTACTAATAATGGAAAATGGGACAGCACCAGCAATTCTCTGCAGCTAATTATGATGGATACCATTGATAGTACTTGGAATGACCAAGCACAAACCATATATCACAAAACATTAATTTTTAGATATAAATGTTTTAAAATATGAAATAGGAAGGATTCTTGATAGCACCATTTTTAAAAACACTCTATTTGTGTGTACATAGCTTAGGTTGATAGATCATTGGGTTCTGGGAGTCATATCCATAATTGTCATCAAGATGGGAGAGTCACAGACGTCAGTTCCTCAATATACATAATACAGTTCTGAAACTAACAAACTATAAGCAATATATATGTATTTCTCACAGCTCTTTATGCACATTCCTTAACATGCTGTGCTCCCTCCTGGATTAGACAGAACTTCCCGAAAGAGGGGGATCTTAAAGCACTGTGCACAAACAACCTTGAAGTACCGCTACTTCTATATGTATACACAAATTTCTACCTCACCTACTTGCATCACTTTGCACACAGCCCAATAAAACTCAAACCATTCTCCAGGGGTGACAGAATCTCCCATAGTTAGGGAATTAAACACATCTTTATATATGTGGTGTCTTGAAAAGCAGCCACCACTGTATGATATAGAGAACCTCTCAGAGGAGAAGACCTGACAGCACTTTACACAAACTCTTACAAGAATCTCCCACAGGTAATGGACAAAAGAGCTCTTTGAATACAACCACCTAAAGCTCAGCCCTATGTGTTGGGTGATACTAAACCTCTGATAGGATTCAGGTGATTATCTAGGACTTTATATACTTTCCAAAGTACTCACTAACAAAGCCATGAGTTTCACTCGATCAATTAAGCTCTGTGCTAGTATTTACCACGCCTCTTAAAGTGAAATCTCTTATATATGCACACATTTCTACTAAGAGTCTCATGTGTTACACTGGAGGTAGCTGCTAGAGGAAGTGTGTACATACAGAGGACCTTAATTTCCTAAGTACTCAACAATTCACCTGTTCTTAGTCCCTGGTGTCAATGCGTTTGTTCAGGCATGAGCCATCACCTAGAGACCTGGGAGCCGGTCCCTAACTCACTAGAACTCCTACTACTGATTGGATGGTGGACACAACAGCATGCTGTGTCATATTGGGGTCTGACCTTCAGTCAGACACTGCACCAGTGCTGACTAATCTACCCTATTGTGGGTCTGCTCTGCTGCACACACCATCAGCTACCTTCACTCTTTCATTTGGACACATGCTCTTGCAGACCTGCTTGGTGGTGCTGGTGTGCAGGATCAGCCTGGCTAGCATGCAAACTTTGTGCCTTGGGCCATTTTGTAATTGGATGACTGTCCCTGCAGTCACCCAGCTACAACTCAGCTCTTTTATGACAAAGTGCAAATGCATGTTGTGCTTACAACTTCTCTTACTGAAAGGTTGCACTCTTACTCTGTAATGACTCAGAATTTGTTGTGGCAGTGCCTGACACATGCCTGGCCCATCCTCCAGCACCGCCTGGACATCCTTCTCGGAACAGACATAGAGCATGCCAACAAGTAGGCATTGGCACAATAAAATATGAAGGGTTAAATCCCTCAATAACTACTTTTGGCAAAAGACAATTCTGGTCCCTGGTGCTACTGCACCATGTGCACCATTGATAGCTACACTCTGTCTCCAGAGGAGCCAACAATTCCTTCTAATGCTGTGAGATAGTTTTCAGCCTTCTAGCACTCTGAGATGGTTTTCAGCAGGTACACTAATATAATTTCTGCTGTCTGAAGCGCCTAGTGATCCCCACTCATCAGCTGAATAGTTCTTCACAACCCCAGCTGGCTTCCTGAAACTTTTTATTGCATTAGTTTGTGAAAGAGTAATATTACTTGGGGTGAATGGCAGTCTACCACAAGTAATAATGACATTATTCTTGTTAGTATCAGTAAAGGATTCAGGGCCATATGTATCAAAAAAGAGTTTTGCGATTCTCAAATTGTGATTTTTAGCGAATCGCAATTAGAGAATCGCAAAATGCAATGTATGTAGGATTTGCTAAAAATTTTGCGAATCCTACATATTCCTTATTTGCGAATCGCAAATTGAGATTCGCAATTAAGGAATACCTTCCCATTCATTCCTATGGGCTAGGAGGCCCATAGGAATGAATGGGAAGACATTCTCAATTTGCGATTACCAATTAGAGAATCGCAATTTGAGAATGCAATTTCAAGGTTGCAAGGGTGCCAAAAGGACACCCTGTTGCACCCCTGAAATATGCATGTGTGCACATTTTGCGCACATACATGCCCTAAGGGCATGTAAGTGCGACATATGGCACTTTTAAAAATCTAAAAAGTGCTTTTTAAAGAAAATTGCAAATTACCACCAACTTCAAGTTGGTGGTAATTTGCAATTCCTAAGGCCAAATAGCAAATTTCTGGTGCTTCCAGAATTGCATTTAAGGAATCGCAATTTGCAATTCCTTAATTGCATTCGCAAAATAGAGAATCGCAAATTTAGCAATTCTGCATTTTGCGATGGCCTTTTGGGATGATACATCCCAAAAGGCTTTTTCAATTCGCAAACGGGCCGATTCTGAGAATCTGCCCGTTTGCAGACGGGAAAAGACTTGATACATATGGCCCTCAGTTATTTAAATATCAGCACAACCCCTGGTAGCTATGTCACAGAGCAGACAGGCTTAAATTAAGAAAAAGTGTAAAGCATTTGGAAGTACCAAAACCGTAAAGAAGTCGAAAATACAACAAAATTATAATCCCACTTCAATTTATAAAAATAGAGAATATTTTAATTAACAAGATGCCATCAAAATGACAAAAATGCAATAAGGGAAACTGGAGATAAGAATTTTTTTAAGTTTTACATAAAAATAGTGCCTCAAATCACAAAGCAGCAACCGCAAGCAACGAGTCACACTAGATTGGGACAAAGTTGAGGTTTAAGCCTGTCCTCGATGGAGCACAGGATGGATATGAGGACCAAAGTTGCATGGGTCAAAGAGTTACCTTTAGACTTAGAAGCTTTTATGAAGGAAAAGTTGTTGCAGATGAAGTGTGCCTCGCTGACGATGGATCCGAAATGGGACGTGATGACAGCATTGTTGCTGAAGTGCGGGGTTCCACTGCAGTTGTCGACCGAAGCTTGAAAGATTTGAGCTGATGAAGTCGGCAGTCTGTGCCCAAGAAGACGTTGTCATCGATCAGATGCTACTCGGCATTAGTCTGGAAAAGCCCTGTACATATAGAAGACAAATTTCCTTTGGTGGGACAAACCAGTTGCAGCTTCGATAGTGACCCATGTCTCCATCAGTGCTACAGCCAGATAATTGGCAAAAGGTTTCTAAGTCCCAGCTTTTGCAGTTTGGGCAGGAGAAGTACACTCTGACATCAGCCAAGGGTTCCAGGACCTCAGGTACAGCACTGTGGGGTCAGAACCACTCTAACTGAAGCCAATGGCAGAGTCCAGGGCAGGTGCAGTTTAAAATAGTCAGCTGGGCTCTTTGAGGAAAGTGGCCTTCTTGCAGTTTTTGTGTCACTGTAGCTTAACAGGTCAGCAACTTTTCCTTGGAGCCCACTTCTTTCTCCTGGGAAAAAAAGTGGGAACAGGTTCAGCATTTCAGGTCTCCTCACAGGCCACAGAAGCAGCTTCAGTCATTCTTTTGTCTTTCACAGGTCCAGTAGTGTTCTCAAAAAGGTAACCAGGGGTGCCACACTTATGTTTAGCACTATACTGTGGGTCGGGGTTATTCCTGGCCCCTCACTAACCAATAGCAAAAAAAATTCCAGGGGCATCCAAAACCACTTTTGCAGCAGTTTTTTGGTGCTGTACTGCAAACAATCCCAACGTGGCCCTTTCTACCTAATCCAACATGGCAAAACCTTTCCTCTCTTCTGCAGAGCTCCTGTGTCCACCCAAGAGATGCAGTCAGGGAAATGGGCAAACTCTCCCCTGTGGTCCTCAAAACCAGTTCTGGGGCCAGCTCCTCCTCCTCCACTGAGTTTGGTGCCTTGCTGGCTATGAAGACAAAAGGGATGCAAACCCTAGTGTCAGTAGCATCTACCAGTGACAGGGTAGTTATTCTTTAAAGATATGTAAGGGACTGGGCACAGCCTCCAGGCATTCATATCAAGGGAAGGTCAACATCTCCCCACACCTAAGGCCTTTTTCTCAGCTCTGGTAGCAAATGCACACCTAATCAAGGAGCTATTCAGCTTCTCGGTGAAAGATGGACGCTGAGGCAAATGCATTCTAGAGTCTTTATGCAGGCTAAAAGTCACTTTTTAAAAGTATATTTTGGCAAAATATTTGTTTCAAATCTGACTTTACCAATGAATTGGACTTATTATTTTCTTTTTACACCTATTTTATTGGCATTTATCAATGATACAAATTTGTACATAAGCAGCCATTTATATATTACAATCACATGCGTGAGTCAACCAATCGTTTGACGGCTGTGTCTATCCAGAGAATAATATATAGTGGGTACAGGTATAGTATGCCACCAGAGGTGGCAAAAACTATATTATAAAGAATACTGTTGTTAATTAACACATCGTTGGTATTACCCAGTTTCAAGTAAACATCTAACTAGGTATTGCTAAATGTCTCTGCTTCTATCAGCTATCATAAGCTGCTCTCCGCATGGACTTTCCAAAGGGAGCTGTAGTAACTAATACACCAATACCATAA
Organism: Calotriton arnoldi; assembly: GCA_963921515.1. Taxonomy (NCBI): domain Eukaryota; kingdom Metazoa; phylum Chordata; class Amphibia; order Caudata; family Salamandridae; genus Calotriton; species Calotriton arnoldi. The sequence continues at coordinate 70,987 of CAWUFW010017467.1, read as the reverse complement.
GAGATAGAAGATAACCAACAAAAACAAAATTAAAATAGTCCTGGGGGTCTGAACATCAGTTAATTCTGTAATAGTCCACAGAGGTTCACACACCTTCGTGGGTCCTAGGCCACATGCTCGAGCACACCAGGGAGGGGAAGAGAGTGGAGTTGGGCTATAAGGTAACCCAACTGCAGAGAAGTCCGTACAGGCATCTAAGTTATTCATCAGGGTATGACCTCGCCCAATGGGGAGCAAGCAGCGCTGTCCCAATTGGATCACTGCCCCGCACATGGAAGGGGGCTCCATGTGTGCCACCAAGGCCTTCGTTGCCAAGACCAATGAATTGAACTTATAAATAAATACTTTAAAAAGTCCAAGAATAAACTTTTTATCTAGGTCTTAGGCAGAGGTAACTGCATTAACTTTTATAAATTACCCGAATGCTCTCCAATGGAACAGCTAACCCTCCTAGAGTGAAAACAGCTTTAATCACATGATCACTGTAAGGACATGCTTAGCACTAAATGTATATTTGTCCTTCTTTTAAATATCATGCAACCAGCCTTATGGACATTTAAGGCGTGCTTAGCTGTGACGTAATATTTAAAAGGTGGATTTAGGCTGCCAACGGGGGTTATTTTGACAGGTTGCATTACAGGCCCTGGGTACCCTTTATGCCATGTTCTAGGGACACATAGGCAAGTTAAACATGCCAGTTAGGTGTATACCAATTCAACATGTTTTTCGGGGTCAGGGGACGTATGCATGGCATCAGACAGCAGTGTCCCAGTGCGCAGAGCCCGAAACCAGCAGAAAAATCTAGTAAAAAGTGGAATTGGCCATGCAGCTAGGGGCCCGGGAGAAACCAGTGCACAAAGCAGATGCTTGCAGGATGTAAACTTTTTTTACAAATTTTCCCCTGCTAAATTAATTAATTTTTGCAGAAACAAACTGCAATCTCCTGTGTGCAGAAAGTAAACCAGTCTTATGAGAGCTCCTGTTTAACTTTTGTTCATGTCAATGTCTTTGTGACCTGAGGCCACGGTCGCAAGAGGTAATCCATGTCTTGATGGTGCGACAATTGGCATTGTGGTGCACGTGCATGGAAAGCATGCAGCATCACACCTTCCTAGACATAACTCTTCCTAGGCAATGCAAGTCGGAAGGTTTTTTTTGTCATACAATATTAACTGCCTATAATATGCCTGAAGAAGCGTCAGTTCTTACATTCATGTAGTTTCATTTTATAAGAATGTTACAGATCCTATTGAAGTGATTTTTCAACAAAAGATGCGACACCTACAGAGACCTTCTGCACCACTTGCATTGAGGCTTCTGCAATGAGAGTAAACCTGTTGTTAAAAAGTACTAGTATTGCTTCTCAATTTAGAATCATCTTGAACACATTTATTAAGATCAAGCAAATAAGGTTTACTAATTGTACAGCTCAGGAAGGATTCAACAATTTTCCTTTTTCAAATATGCCTTGTTCTGTAGATTGAGACACTATTCTAAAATGTCATAAATGTATTCTCCTAAACCAAGAATTTCTGTTCGGGGGCTCCACACGGTTGTAAAGACTACAGATAAGGGTTCAGGGAGTACTTTTCCCACTTACTACTTACAATGTAGCACATGCTCCAAAACATACAGGCCATAGAGGATATTCCCTATGTACATATTTGATTAAAACTTTAACTTGGTACAATTTGGTTGGGAAATGCCATCTCAAACACATCAGAAGTGTATAGATGGTCAGTGACAAAACATTAGAGCAGTGCTGTCACGTTCAGAGAATTTGGATCAGCTGAGAATCCTCTGCCAACATTTAACCACTCAGCAGAATGATGAGGAATAAAATAACGCCAACAGAGTGATTAGGGAAATAGAAGCAGGAATAAAGATAGTAGAAACCTGAACTTCCTCAGATTGGAACTGTCTCCGCACTGTCAGGAAGCCCTCTTTCTCAGGATCCCTCATGTGGGAAGAGAAGGAGGGCAACTGACTAAAGAGAAGAGGAGTGCACAGTTAGGAATGAGGTTCCAATCGAAAGACAAGGTAAATATAGCTGTGAGTAGTGATGTAAAGATTTAAGCGTTACCTTGATGGATGGTGTGGTGATGAGCTTTTCACAGATCGGATACCAGGCAAACAGGCCTGGACACAAGAGCACGTGAAAGTAATCACTGAGAAGGATGCACACTCGGAGCAACAACAAACTGCAAAGAACATAAGAAATAAAGGTCAGGGGTAACTCACGTTTAAATCAGGTGGAACAGAGAAGGGAAGAAAACAACAAAGGTGTGGGAGAGAGTACTGGGGTGAACTCAGAGGGAGAACCTCAGCAACAACACAACATGTAGCCTGGCATTCCCTTTCTGTGGGAATGGGGAACACCCTTGGGTATTGGCGCCACTGCTAATACCCCGGAAGTGTTCACTATAACCAGAAAGTGGTGGGAATCTTATCTGAAACTATCTTTGCAGTCTAGTTGTTACAGATACACAGGGGTAGATTTTCAAGAAATTGACGCATTTGTAGAGATGTATCACTTTCCCTGCGCCCCCCTGAGAAACCCTTGCGCCACCATGGATGCGCCTTATTTACAATACGGCGCACTATGGCGCAAGGATTGACAGATGCATCAGAAATTCTGATGCATCTGTTGGGGCAAAAGTCACGCATTGCTGGAGTTGTGTTGCAAGCACGACGCAACTATAACAATGCATTTTGAGGCCTATTCCCACTACACTGCGTCACTCCTTACGCCTGCTTCAAGCAGGTGTAAGGTTTTGACGCAGTGGCGTCCTAGAAGTGACACAGTGAAATCTTGTAGATTTCACTGCACCACTTTTACGAGGCTTCCCTGCATGGGAACGCCCACCCTGCATACATTATACCTGACGCAGGTATAATGTGACGCAGGGCTTTACAACGTGACACATCTCCCTAGATGCGTCACCTTGTAAATTGGCTGCATTTTTTACGCCGCCTCCGCATCACAAAAGTGACACAACAGCAGTGCAAAATTGTCGCAAGGGGCTTGTAAATCTGCCCCACAGTTTCCAACTCTCCAGCTTCTAAACTTTCCACCTTTTCCCTAATTTACAGCATTCCTGCTGCCTGCAGGTCTTCCTAATCCTGACACAGGAGCAAATCTAGAGCCTATAAAGACTTGGGGCAGATATATTTTTAAAGCTTGGTGGGAGTAATTGAGCTTTCCAAGGATGTCATTTGTCAGGTGCTATTTTGTGTCTTTGATGGTAAGTTTCAGCAATGCTTGCTCCAAACACGTTGCCCCTGTATATGAAAACAGGATTCTGGAGGTGGTAATGTGTGACACTCATGTTTGTGAACATTTATTGTTGTGCTGGTGATGCATTATGTTGTTTTTGTGTTGCTATGTGTTGTGCTGCATTACTGCAATGAGATGCTGTTGTGTTTTATTATGATTACCTACGTTCTGTTGTGACAGCTTTGTTGTGTTGCGTGGTGAAATATCTAATTGTGGTGTTATTTTGATTTGTGTATGATATTTTGTAATATTCTGTTGTTTACTTTTTATGTCAACAAATGTTGCTGCATTTCCTGCCAAAAGAAGCATTTGCCTTGAATTTCCTTTTAAAGACAACCTTTTACTGCTGTTGTGAAAACATACTCCATTTTGTTATGTTGTATTCAATATATTCGTGAAGGGGAAATGTGTCACCAGAAATATACATTTATGAATCAGCTGTGGTTTCTTAATGAGGGCAGGGGAGCATTGCCCCCCCTTCCCACTCTGAGCCAAGCTAAAAAGAAAAAATAGAATGGCAATGAAATGATTTAATTGCCAATTTATTTTTCATCATGGAGCGCCGCAGCAGCCAGCCTGCCCTGAGCCAGGAGGAATGGGGGCGTATCCTTTGCTGCTGGTTGGCAGTAGAAGACTGGACAGTGGCTTTACTGGACGCTCCAAAGTGCGCATGTCACTTTGGATGGCTGTCTTGAGGGGCCAAAGTGACATACGCACTTTGAAGCTCTCCACCCAGCTGTCTTAGATAGCTGGATTGAGAGCAAGCGCAGGGCCTGAAGGAGTGTCTAGCTAGCCTGCTCCAGACAATCATGGTGCTGCTCTCATGCATGAGAGCAGCATCTGGATGGCTTAGGGAAGTTAGGTATTCATTGACTCGTGCTCAGAGGGGTCCAGAGACTGCAGAGGACGCAGAAAGTAACATTTATTTTATTTATATCGTTACTGTAATGCATGCAGTGATGTACTGTTTATTTATTGTGCATGTTTTTTTATATATGTATTTTGTGAAGCGGTGGGGCACTACGCTCGCCCCACCACTTTCAAAGAATACCAGCTGCCCCTGTTATGAATGCTTTCTTTGTTTGCCAACTAGAAATGTTGTGTCCTTCTGTTTAAAAGCTTGACACATTATAACATTTTCTAATGGGCCATATTCAGCTGGTGAGTCATGAAGCATAACCTCGTTTTCAAACCTAGCAAAGGAAGCAGGGTTTTCTGAGAAGAATAGAGTTAGTATTTGTGGGTATGAATGCTATTATCCCATCAAGGCTGTCCTGCGTTTCTTTGGAGAAAAAAATACAGAGACTGGCACGGTAGATTACATTCTGCTCAAACTAGCTAACTGCTGGCACATGATCTTTCTAGATTGAGTTGCATTAAGAGAAAATGTATATATGTATTCTGTATACTAGACAAAAAAATTACATGTTTTTAGTACACTGCTCCAACTAGCCATTTTCTAGAGAGAGAGAGCCCTGGCCAGTTTAAATGACAATTGTCTTTTGATATTTTCTTGGCTGCCTAATATTTTGCATTTAACACTGTTTGGACCTGGGCTTCCCTGTGTGTTTCGTTATATTTTTGACACTGTCAAAGGTGGCAAAATAATACAGTTGTGGCACCTCAACACTTAAGACACCAGTCAGCCCAAAACTGTGGCAGAGACTGTGGCGCCCAATGCTCACTTTGTGTAATAGTGGGCTGCACATGATTGTAGCAGGGAACAGTTGGATAGCTTCCTGTCTGAAAGCATATACTTGGAAGAGGAGCTGGATCACACTTACACACTTGAAGCTCCTCATCCATCTTGCAATCTGTAAATAACTGTCTCATGAAGGGCATGCTTACTCGTCATATCATCATTAACATTGAGAATTGTTCTCAGTGTCTGAGTATGCACACTTTCCCAAATGCAAGGGCCATAGCAAAACATCTTTGGCATTGGGGGGTGACCTTCTCACGGTCTGATACGTCATGTTGAATGGGCAGTTTCCCAGGGGTTGAAATGTGTAGCCACTGGACTCAGGCATTGGCTTCCGGACTGCTGACCTGTTATGGTCAAGGTTAGGCCAGGACCAGAGTATATGCAATAAATAAATGTCCATATATCTCCAGCATAGGGCAACAGGATTCATGACAGACTCATGTAGATTAAAACAGGACAGTTGAGTTTCCAATGTTTTGTAAAAAGTATATTACACTCTTGCCTCTCTAAAGACAGTGGCGGCTGGCACAGGCAAAAGTGTTGGGGCGGGACGGGGCAGGGTGCGGGTTGGTGAAGTCGACATACAACAGGATAAGTTAAATTAAATAAATAAAACCACTAACCTTGCCCTCGCCGCATCGCTGAGTAGGCGATGCAGGGCGCACATTTAATTTTTTATTTAATTTAACTTATACCGTCGTATGTCGACTTCCCCATCCCCCACCCCGCCCCACCGCTCTTACCTGTGCCGGCCGTGACTGTCTAAAGTTGTTAATGTGTCTTATAAAAAGTGCTAAGCTGCCTTCTTTTGTGTATGCATGAGTTACTGAAACCCACAAACGCAAATGTATGTTACATTTGCGATGCTTAGAAAATAATTTGTGACTCAGGATGCAATATAATAGAGAGATCACGCTGCTGACTAGGCCTCATCTTATGATGTAGCACAATATAGCTGATGCTGTTAGGGTTTAATGCTCTGTTTGAACGCCTTTTCAAAAAGGCGCCAACTGCATGTATCGCACTGATGACAGGATCTAGGTAAAATTCGGTCCACACGCCACTGAATGTTATAGTATGACGGCATTTGAACATATTAAGTTTACCTGGGCCCCTGGAGGATCATTTAGACTCAGAACTTAACTTGATTGGCAGGACTTTGGCCAAAATGTATATGTCAACACTGATAAGTAATGTCGGTCAAAAGCTGGAGCACAATAAGGGATCATTCTCTGGCTTTGGGAGGAATATCATGGTGCTTTCTTTAAGTCTGGTTGAAAGGTAACAGAGTCTTCGGTTTCCTAGAAGTCTTTGTATGGCAAGGAGGAGCATTGTAACCCACTGATCTTGTAGAGTTCCCCATGTAAACCATTGTCTATAGGCAACCTGTATTTTGTCTCCTCCCATTGCTCTTACTCTTCAGGATCACTGGCGACATTCTAGCCAGAGAGAACTGGACACATATGAAGAGGAGAAGAGGGGCAAGGCAGGGGTACAGAAATTAGGAGAAAGTTATTTGATCTTAAGCAATGGAATGGCAAAAATACTCAGAGTAGTGCTTTGATTTTCACTGTTACAACAATAAAGCCAGTAGTGCCAAGGATATATTGTAATTACAAATATTATGCAACTAAAGCTAGAATTTCAAGCAATATGTTCATAGCTCTTATTTCCACATTATGCCCTGGTTCGTATCAAACAAGTCACCTTTAGCATCTTTTCCCTACAATGGTATTACCAGACTGGTTAGACAATGAGCACCGCATTTATGAGGCCCCTTGTGGCACCGGAACATCACTTTTTTGACATTCAGGTGACACAATGTGCCCTGGCATATTTACAAGGCCATGTAAAGCTACTTAACGTGGCTTTTCATGGCCTTGTAAATATGTGCCACTTTCAGCAGAACACTGCATGAAAGGGGCGTTCCATGGATCTTGCTGTTCCCACGTAACACCCATGGAATCTGAAGCATTCCCAGATTTACGAGAAATCGTAAACCTAGGAATGCATCAGAATCCAACGCCACCCAAGAAGTGGTCATAGTCATAGGCATATTTATTGTACAGTTAATAAAAACCTTTACAAAAGAGAACAGATGTTTAAAATACCAAGTACTGTTAAAAAAAGCCTTTTCAAGTACAAGTGGTGGTAAAGTGCTAAAAGCTGCTCAAAATGTTGCACTTAGTCCATAGTAAGGCTTGTTGCAACCAGCCTTCTTTGCATCAGTTGGAGTCCTGAGGTGTTGCAACCTTGTGAAATAAATTGCACAGTTCAATACAAGCATCTGGTAGGTAGATTCTGACAGTCCAGGTCCAGAAAGTAAGTTATGAGGCTGGGTGCCTGCTACTGTTGCTCAAGCCTTTCCCTGTGCATTCAGTTTGAAACATTTTTGAAATTGTGAATCTGATGTGCTTCAGATTTTTATGTGCAAGCAGTGCTTAGAGTCTAAGGAGGACAGGTCGTGAGTGATTTTGCTCCTCCTCAGCCTAAGTGTTCCAAACCCTTTTGATCCAGGTAGATGTTCCACATACTACTCTGCCTGAGTCTTGAGCGCAAGTTGATGTTGTGGTCTGTTTAAAGATGTTGGGGAGTGTTTTAAAGCTTCTTGCACTTTGTTCAGGTCCTCAAGACAGAACTGTGAAATGTGGACGTTTTCTGCACCATTGGTGGCAGGGAATTGCAATTTAAGATCTTGCAGTAGGGTTTCCATAACTTGTGGTAGAGAGGCCAGCTTGTTTATAATCTGAGAGCACAGACAGTCACCTCCTATTGCAGAGAGAGGGGGGCCGATTCCGCTGCAGTTTGTGCTTGCTTTATCAGTTTGTTCAAGGCATCTAATTTACTGTCTATGCCCATGATGAGTGTTGCTATGGAGCCAAGAATGTCCACTTGGGTATCTAGCTTGTCTGAGTGGTAGGATAGTGCTGCAGACATGGCATGTATCATGCTCAGCAAGGTGGTCCATACATCGCTTACTTGTGGTATCGTTGGTATTGTGTTAAATGGAGTGGAGCGGCGATCTTTGGCAGTGGCGTCTGACCTTGTTGGAAGGCCATTGGTTCCTGGGGTTAGTTTGTTTGGGCGTCCAAAGCCTGATTTAAACTGAGCTTGTTCAAGGGGGCTTAATACGGATAAGGGGGAGCCTTGTATGTATGAATGGTGGGTTGAGCTGGGGGCTTCTGAGTTTGATCATAGACTATTCCCCTTTTGTGCCACATTTGCACTCATTCCTTTCCGCACTGAGGTCTGGTGAACATTTGCACGCTCGCCTGTAGAGCCCGGTTCTGGGTTTTTGCACGTTGGAGATTCTGACTTTGCTTTTGCCCAGACTGCTGGGCCAGCTTGGCTTGTGTGATGGATTTGTTGTGTATAAGCTATTGATGTAATCTGAGTGACCCAGGTCTGAGCTGGATCGAGGCGTGTGGCCTGGCGGTGCTGTTAGGCCCTTTGATCCAAAACGGTCCGGTGTGCAACTTCTGCTCAAATTAACTGGGTGAGCTATAGGTACTGCTGGTGGTGTTCCCGTGCATCCCGGGAGTGGGGGGGGTGGTTAGTAACAGCCAGTCCTCCTCGCTTGACAATGGAATTAGGGTTGCCGGCTGGGAGTTTGACGTGGGTGCCATTAGCTCTACAAGGGATGGTGTGCTCCAATCTTACTGCAGTGTCTGAGGATGTATACTACTTCGTGTGGTCAGTGGCCTGTCCATCGTAGGGTGAGTTTGATCAAGAGCTAGTTCTAAGATTGAGTCGGGTGGCAGTGCAGTGGCTGCTGGTGTAGCTGGGGTCACTGTGGTAGCTGAAGTGATGTCTTCTGCGGGACCTGGGATTGCAATCTTTAGGCTCCCGACTAAGGCTTGGTTTGCTGAGCATTGGAAAAAATCCGTAATCCTACGCCTCTTCGACGGCTATTGTTATTTCCCACTCTTCATGTCTCTAGTGCACAGGGAGGAGGTCTGGTGCCTGCAAGCCTTGTGTCTGACTTCCTATGTACCTCCACTCTGCCCTGCTCTGTTCTGCTCTGTCCCAAAGTCCGATGGCCCTCTGTGGTCGGGTCAGGTCAGTTTAGTTGCAGGTGTGCTGGTGTGGTGCTTACTGGTGCTCGCTGGGGCTTAATAGGCTTAGTAGGGTTCTGGGGATCTTTCCTATCTGTCTTGGTCCCAGCCCCAGGGGTGCCTTGGGCAAAGACTGGAAACTGGACACTCCTTCAGTCCTAGTCCCCATCCTCCCCTCCCCTCAACCTGGACCGACCCCTTTCTCCCCACCTCCATACCTCCTGGTCCTCCAGTTCTGGTCTGCATCACCCTGCCTGGTAGGTGAGGGGGTGAGATGCTGGTGAGGGACTGGGCAGGGACTGGTGAGATGGTAATGGCAGAGGGAGATGTATCCCTTATTGTCCTTGCACTCCTTGTGCTCCTGGGGCTGTCCTTGCACTCTTTGTGCTCCTGGGGCTGTATTGGTTTGTGTCAGTGGCTGAGTGGGGCCTCCGGGTTGAACTGCAGGCTGCATCTGGAACTAACTGGGCCGCCTCCGTGGGACAGCTGGTACCTCTCTCAGCGGCTGTCGTTAGTCATCCGCACTCGCGTCTCATGGAGGTCTGGAGATATGCCAAATTAATGGCAGCAGCAGGCGGCAGGGGTTGGAGCCCAGTAGGCTGGTTCAGTGATGTGGGGAGGTGCGTGGCTGGCTTGCCGGCTCACTGCCCTGCGTTGCTCTGCCTCCTCTTGCGTCTTGCGCATCTCGTATCCAAACCGGAAACTGACGGATTCTGCTTGAGTATAGAGTTGTGCGTTAGAGAGGCACAATGAGGAGAAATTTTCATTCCTCCTCGTCTTTTCCTTTTTCTATGTGTGCTGCATTCTGCAGCACACATAGACAGAGGAAAGCGCCTCAATTGATTGATTTTGTGCACAAAATCAATCAGCCCTGCAACGTAGACACCCTTCCACCATGGTGCAAGGGTGCCTGCGTTGGCGCATGGCAGCCCTTGGTGAGCCAGCGCAGGTGAAAAGGACAGGAATGCACTGTACCTCATAGATAGGGCGCATTTCTGCCCTTTTGTTTTGACGTAGGGCACCAGGGCAAGATTCCTTGCGGCACTGCCCTACATCAAAACCTCATAAATGAGGCCCGGAATTCCATATAAAATGTAGTTGGTGCAAGTAAAAACAATCTTGATCCAAACTCAAAATGAAATGGTTTTATCAGTTCTTGTTCAAGCATTCTTTTGGTACTGTCTGGCAGGTTGACACTAGGTTGACCAAGCATCCCGGATTTGGCAGGACAGTCAAGTTTTTTCACTAGAAGTCTCAACAAATTTTGGGAAAATTAGCACTTCACAGTTTTTGGAGATGCTGGACTGAAAACAGAAAGTTTCATGCCTTCCAGTTCTTATTAGAAACCAATTTATTTAACACATGTGAGGGTGCCACTTCTTAGTGCCTCGTTGTCTGTATTATTTTTATGACATGAGCTGTAAGTTGTCATTCTGTGGCCCTCGATCAAGTTCAAAATGGTAGTCCTTCTTCTATGTTTGCTAAATGTCCTCGTTTCTGGTTTTCAAAATCTGGCCCTTACACTAAGCAGCGTGACCTTGCAGTTGTTTTGGCATGCCTTATTTCTGAAGGTTTAACCTGATTGATACTGGTTGGCATCATTTGCATCACGAGGGCTTGAATCAGCCTAAAAGAGATAAATTCAAATAAGAGGCCTAACAAAAACCCCCTCAGTACCCCCGGTTCGGTCGAGCGAACTCCAGGGGTCCCCTCCGGCACTTGCAGGTCTCGGTCCTGAGAACTCCGGAGTGGGTCCAGAGTGTGGGGGGCTCCCTGAATGCACTTCGCAGGTGGTCCCCCCTCATGTTTAGTTACGCCACTGATTCAAAGTAGTACCAAGGGGGGGACAACAAAATATATCTTGCCTGGTGTCCCACAAATCCTTAAGATGTCAGTGCATCCATGTAGTTGGGGACATCTTAAGCAGTTTTAGGGCCCTGGGCCAAACATATTTTGGGGGCCCCTCTTCGGAACAGCTTTGAATTTATGATCACATTTCAGCTCTTTCATGCCCTCTTTGACCAGTTCACTGACAATGCACAGGTACACTGGTCCAAATTCTAAATGTGTTTACATCTAATAGTTAGGGATAGTGAAGTGTGTTTTCCATATTGTAACACAGCAGCAATTCACTATTATTAAATATCTTTATTCGATTTTGTTTTAAAATCATAAAAGCACATCAATTTGCAATACATTGATCAGTACAACCTAATGAAGAAGTGGGGGAGAGTGGAGAAAACAAATTCCACAACAGGTATACCTTGAAGAAAAAATAATTCAATACGTTATATCTAGTGCCTTCCCCTCTTCCATCAGTCCTAGTAACATCCCCAATACCATTCCTTGTATGGGAAACTGAAGGCTTAGTAATAGCATTCAGTTTACTTTCGTGATTGCATTTTGAATTTGCTGAAGTGCCTAGAGCTTATACTTTTAAAACGTCTATAAAAAAATCATGATAAAATTAAAATATATACATTAAAATCACACTTGATATTTTGGCCGCGATTAAAATGTACATTAAAATCATAATTATCCTTCTATCGCAAATATAATAAAATATCAATTCATCATGAAAAAGACAATAGCAGCATTTTAAGTTTAAATTCCAATATCACTTACTGATTCATATCACAAGTTTTGAACAGGAATGCATTGTAGCCATTCTGTATGGGAAGGCGGGTTAATGGGAACCCGTAATATTTCTCTACTCAATGCCATTCTGTCCCTTGAGCGTTACTCGTCCTCCCACAGGTTTAAATCTTCCCACGGTTATCTACTCACTGCCCTAAACCTGTTTGTGGGGTATTCTTTACTACTTTGCTTCGTGTCATCCATGCATAGAGTAGATATCTAGACAACCCAAACACTAGATATTCTGTGCTTTCACTTTTCAGGATTCTGACAATCTCTATTAGGCGATTAGCTGCCAGAATTCGACAAATCGGAATTAGCCAAGTTCTTCTCGATTGTCTATACAATGGACAGAAAAGAGAAAATGAATTTCTGATTCAGGTACCTCTTTACAACCTGGACAGCTGGATGGAATATCAATGCCATTCCAGCTACTAACAAAACTGTTAACTGGGAGGATGCCGTACCTGAATTTTAAATAAAGAGCTCTTGCAAGTGGTGGCTCTATTCGGTTCAGAAAATCTTCTTGCTGCATATTATCTTTAAAATTAAGGAATTTAGGGCATATTAGCAAGGGCTTTATCGCCGCTTTAGCGGCACTTTTTTCCGCAAAGCGGCGATTTTTTATCGCCTTATCAGCAAGCTGTCGCTAACAGGCGTTAGCGACAGCTTTCTGGCGATAGCGGCCCGTTTTCCCATCGCCTTGCATGCCAGCGATAATTATCGCTAATGACATGCAAGGTAGGCGTTCCCAACTAAAAGCAACTGAAAACAGTCGCTAACACAACTTCCCCCTATTAGCAACGCAGGAGAAGCGATAAAAAGATTTGCGCTAAGCGCGAATATCGCTAGAATTTAACACCTGCTAAAAACATGACTTACCTGTTTGTTGTATGGGAGGTGGATTGTCAGGCTAAGTCCCCCATGGCGTTAATGCGTGAATATCGCTGGATTTCCAGCGATATTCACGCATTTCGCCGCTATCGCTGGATATTTTATCGCATTGGAGATAAACGTTGCTAATAGCGTGTTAACTCCGCGATAATATCCAGCGATAGGTGGCGATAAAAAAAAACGCGCTAAGCGCAGTTTGCGATAATTATCGCAAGTTGTTGCTAATATCCCCCATGGTTGTTAATCCTCCTGCGTTATTCCTATTTAACCAGCTATTCTCAACTTGGCTCCAGTATTTCTTTTTGAGGAGATTTACCGATTTTTTTTATATTTCCAGGGGATAGCCCTAGGTCACTCATTCCAAGTTTACCCAGCCATTGCTTAATGTGATTAAACCACTGGACGCAACCTTAGGTGTCCAATGATAATATTTCTTGTACTGACTCTTTCATTGAGAGTGGTGACTCGTTTACCCATATACGCATCCAAAAGTTTAGCGGCCGTAGGGCAATTGCGTGAGCAACGCTCTTCATGCCCAAATCTAGACGCATTGGAATTAATGGGGCATTTCGGGGAAGCTCCAATACGGATCTGATGAAATTATTTTCTGTTTTTTCAATGGTTGCTGCATTAGTAGGTCCCCAGAGTTCCGCGCCATAGAGGGCGGCTCCTAGCCCCTTAGCTTGATATTCCTGGATAACAGGGGTCAATGGTCTATAAGTAGACTTCCTTAATTTTTTAATTAGGGACATCCCCACGTGTTGCAGAGAAAATTGACTTTTCAATAATTGTGGTGACCATGAGAGTGTGTTTGAGAGCCTAAGCCCTAAATAATCAAATTGTTTAACCTCTTCTAACACAGTTGAGCCCAACTTTATTGTACGGCTGAAGGACGTGTGCCGGTTAAAAACCATGAATTTTGTTTTTTAAGTGTTCATTTCTAATCCATGGTCTAAACAAGCCCTCCCAAACTTGTCCACTAGATTTTGAAGCCCCATTGGTGTGCGTGAAATAAGTAGGGTGTCGTCTGCAAAAAGCAAGGCAGGCACCTGTTGGCCTGCCAGCTTCGGTGGGTCACCCCTACAGCCTGTTAGCGATGTAGTCAAGCTGTTTACATCTAATTTGGGCATAATTATTGGTGTGCAATCTCATAATGATTTGTAGGAGGTTTATTGGGATCCCCAATTGATTCAGGACTACCCATAATTTCCCCCTGCGGCACTAGATCGAAAGCGGCACGGAAATCCACAAATACCACATATAAAGTGCCCTTCCCAATTGTCACATATTTCCACAGGATCAGAAGGAAACGAAGCACCTGGTCTAGGGTGCTTGTCTTCCCTCTGAATCCTGCCTGCAGGGGTGATAGTAAGTCCCCTTCCCTTATCCAATCGTTAATTCTTCCTAGCAGTTGGCGGCAGAATATTTTTGGGGCGATATCAATAAGGCTTATGGGCCTATAGTTTGGCGAGTCGCTTTTGTCGCCCTTTTTGTAGATGGGAACGACCTCGGCACCCAGCCTGGTCTGCTCCCTGTTAAGGGGCTTGCAGGCAAATGAGCTTGAGGACACTGCTGATTGTCAAAATTGTTTACCATGGGGTGCTGATGATGTTGGTCGTTGGAAAGTTTCTTTGAACCCTAAACCATCCCTTCCCACCAACTAGTCACCACTTTGTCATTTTGGTTTAAATACGTGCGGCCGGGTCCTCGCTCATGCCCCACTCCCTGTGTCGTATTGTGGCATATGCTATTAAGTCGATCTATGAGAGATCCTACAATTCCCCTCAGTTCGATGACTTCTGCTGTTAAGTCCTTTACATTCGACTTAAGTTCAATCAGTTCAATACAGACAGCATTAGTTTTCGCAGGTTTCTGCAAAAGGGTTCTACTGTGTTTAGTACCGAGAATGGCAGGTTCTGTTCCTGGGCCTATTGTGTCTTGATTGCAAACCTCAGGGGTTCTAACTTCTATAGGAATGGGAGGATCAAAACGGTTGGAGCATGCTATGTTCGCAACTGCTACTCCCTCTGTCATCAAATTAGTACAGCCAAGAGGAGGGAATGGGTCCACTGTATTGGGCCCTGTGGGTTTTTGACTTGTTCTATTGTCAGAGTGCACTTCGCATGCAACCGTACCCTTAGATACTGAGTCAACCCCTTGTACTTTTTTCCTTGCTTTATTTGATGTGAAGATAGCCGCTACCTTAGGGCCCACTTGGGGAGGCTTGTTCTGGGCATTTAGTAGGCTCTCCACTTCCTCTATCAGGGTGTCAATATCATCTGCCACACAATTTGCTGCTGCACTTGCCGAGAGTCTCTTTGGTTGTTTGGGTGCACCTTTGGGGCTTTCTTTAGCCTTCCGTTTCCGCATCCTGGCACGCTCGTCTAACTTGTTGAATAATCACACTCTTTGTTTAGCAGTAGGAGGCGTATACGATAGAGAAAGAGTACCTGGATGCTGCTGATCACTCAGTTCCTTTTACTCGATCTTCCAGCCAAGAGGGGTGGCCCAGCCCAGCCTCCTCCAGGCTCCAACGGGCGTGAACGGGCCCACCCTTGGCCCGTGCTTTGCCTGGGCACGCCTGCGCATGTCCCGCAGGAGCCCTGAGCACATTTTATAGCACCTCCTGGCAAGTCAGTGCACTTGCGCGGCTCCTGCCGTGAGGACAGCTGGGGGATGGAGTCCCCGTTTCAGGCAGCAAGGACGGTGATGCAGTGAAGGGCTCCCGCGCCGCGGGAGCCCTGAGCAAGTTTTATAGCGCCTCCTGGTGCGTCAGTGCACTCGCGCGGCTCCTACCACGAGGACAGCTGGGGGATGAAGTCCTTGTTTCAGGCAGCAAGGACGGTGATGCAGTGAAGGGCTCCCGCGGGAGCCCTGAGCAAGTTTTATAGCACAGGAAGGATGGTGATGCAGTTTGCTAATATTACTGCAAGCGGCTCCTATGCTAAGGCGGAGGAGCGGCGCCCCAATGCTACAAAGCAGTGAAAGAATATAACAAATACAATGATAATAACTTGAGGTTATTATCATTGTATTTGTTCCTGCTGCGCAGCTTTGCAGGGCGGGCAGGGCTTCTCTGCTCTCAGATCAGGGGAGGAGTGGTTTGCCCACTCCAAGTGCACAATGACTGTTTGGTCGGCCCTCTGGGGCTGTCCAAAACAGTCATGCGCACTTTGCATGTTCTCCATGCATTACAGCCTGCGTGGAGAACATGCCCAAGCCCCTATTCCCTGGCTGAGCGCCGATCCACGGAGCTCAGACCAAACACAACACTGCGTTGTGATTGGCTTAGGGGAGGGAGCCTGGCTGCTTCCTGTTCCGGCCCCGGAGAGGAGAGACTGAGACGACGTGCAGGAGAGCGGCGAGAAGGTAAGTTTTTTAACTTTTTTTTTTACATAGCCGCCTACACTCCCCAGTGGCGGCTCCCAGAGGGAGTGTTGCGGGGTGGTGGGGTGGGGGAGGGGCTGGGTGGGGGGGTAGTGGAGTCAGACATATGACGGGCAGGAGTAAAGTAAGTAAATAAATAAATATATAAATAAAACTATTTACCTTGCGCTCGCTGCATCGCCGAGTTGGCGATGCAGCGAGCACAAGGAAAATAGTTTTATTTATTTATTTACTTACTTTACTCCTGCCCGTCGTATGTCCGACTCCACTACCCCCACCCAGCTCCTCCCCCGGCCGCCCACCACCCCGCAGCACTCCCTCTGCGAGCCGCCACTGACACTCCCTACGCCGTACCCACCTCACCACTTCTGATCCGTGCCTGCCGCTACTGTAGCAAATAACCTCTGTGACACCCTCCCATTTCTCATGCGTGAGGTCCTGTTTTGATCTAAAAGTAACCTTTTTTATGGATGTTGCATAAAACTTAAACACAACATTTTTCTGCAAAATGCCTGTAATATACTTTTGCACATCATCCATATTAAAAATAAATTAAAGGAAAACAGTATTTAAAACAATTTGTTTAAGAAATATTTAAGGTCATCGGGACAAGACTCTCCGTAGACCAGCGCTGGCTGCATCAGGGGGCCCTCTGAAAGGCTGATCCCTCTTTGCCCATGCCTTAAAACCTCTCTACATGTAGTATGGAATTTGGGTTGTGCGTCTGCACGGTCTTCATGAATATACCTAATTGGCAGAAAACCATCATATAGTGACTAACAGGGTTTATCTGGGGACGTGATGTGAAAATAATATTAATATGCCACTTTAATTCAGCATTACAGATTAAGACCGTGTGCTGTTTAGACAACCACATCCTCATACAGATAATTTGCTGGGCAAAACTGTGAAATCTGTGATCGTGTTGCCATTTTGGGTAAATTAATCGAAAACTGGAGAATTATTTTAAATTTAGTCAAAAGCGAGGATGAATTCTGACAAAATAAATTGATGTTGACATCCACATATACCTACCCCTTCTGAAACTACTTTCGGAAACAACGGAAAACAATCTTACATATGGTGCCAAAAAACACACCAAGAGCTGAAATGAAAGCGCCTTTCTTCATGGTTGGGGTGTGGTTTGAATCTAGTCATCAGTGCAGTACTCAAGCAGCAGACTGCCCTAAAATCACAAACACAGACTTTCGTCTCGGTGGTTTGCGCCACATTACAGCAGCAGGCTCTATGCTTCACCTCCCCTGCATTTACTTATTTTACGGTACTGGCGTTCGGAAAATACATAAACTGTAATTGTGTGTACTTTAGGCCTTCCCCTCCAAGCAGAACCTGTGATAAAACGATCTTTCTGTAATGCTTCCTCTCAGAAAAGACCCCACTCCAAAAACAGAGTTGTCAAGCACAAAGATTTTTCCATCATAAATTACCAATGATTTCTCAATGAAATGCAATAATGGCCTATTTGTCTTACATGCATGGAGCTGCACTGGGCATCAAATTGGTTATATGTTATATATTGCAGAAGTTTAAATAGGAAGCTTGAAAATAAAAAATAAATTGTAAACTATGTTATGGATTGAGAGCATGGAATATACACAATAGTTTTTATATATATTGGCATAACACGCTGTGAGGGTATTTACATTCTCACTTAGAAACGTTTTGAAACCAAAAAATCAAACTCGCGTGGAATTCACGTTTTTAGGACAAATATGAAAACAATCGCTACAAACGTGTAAGTGGGTGTAATCTTCTATTATTTGTTTTTGTATTCGCCTTTTAGGATTCTTTTGAAAAATTCACAAAGTGTTTGCTGTACCACCGACATTATATTTGGAAATGAGTACCACCAGCAACTACTGCTAGCCTCGAAAGAGTTTTGGGGCTACCCATTTAGTCCTTGATTGGGAGTTGCCTAATAAAATCCTCGTTATTTTCCCGCACTAGACCGTTACTTCTTCTTTACATCCTTTATCCCACACACCCTTCTATATCTTCTTCCCTCATCTATTTTTCTGTTCTCTTCCTCTCATTGTGCTTGTTGGGCTTTCTGCGACCAATTTCGTTTTTTCCCCCCACAATTTAAATGCGGCCTCATCATTCGGTTAGTGGAGTCTGGGTCTGAGGCTTGGCTCACTTAAATTAGCATCATATGTGGATGAGTAATTAGCCTTTTAAACCTGTCTGTTTCTTTAAAAACGAGACAACACTTAGCTTTGCACTTTTTATGTTCCACTGCACAACCGGTACAATGACGGTAAACTTTTGCAAGCTATTATATGGGTTTCATAAATCAACTGCTGCCCCAAAATAATTATATTGAATTTTTTTCTCTTTGCCTCAATCCTGTACTTCATTTGTAAAATAATGAGTGCCGGGGCCCAAACCTTGGCACAGAGGTGCCCCCGGCGCGTCCGAAGGTCACGGTGTCGATTACAGAGGCAGCTTGTTCTTGATTCGCCCTGATGCATCTTTAATCCGTCACCAGACACCCCTGCCTGTCCATCGCACTGCTGCACGCTCTTTTAAGTCTCCGCTTTCTCCCTTTGCCAATGCTTTTCCGTCTTTCTCTTTCTGCTTCATTTCCCCCTTCTGTGTTTTTCTCACTCTTCTTCTCGGCAATAGTGTGATGAGGACAAATGAGTGCCGGTGTCCAAAAATTAGTGCGCCACACCTGCCACCACCGGCTCAAATTAAGCAGAGCCTAAATCATTTTGCCATTGGTGATTTCCCAGTCTTGCCAGGTAGCCATGAAGACAGTGTAAGAAGGCACAGCTTCTCTGACTGGTCCCCTGCAAACGAGCTTAAATACTGTAAAGCCCTGCAGATGCGAAGTATACACAGGGCAGCCCCATTGAAGTAGTCCTTGTAGCTGATGTAATATTTTGCAAGTCAGTACTTCAAACAGAGTATAGTGGTAGAACACGATCAATCAATCAGGGGAATTGTAAGCGCGCCACTCACCTGTGAGGGTCCCAAGGCACTGGGAGGGGTGGCCCTTAGGTTAAACGATGTTTAACCTGAGGCCTTGCACCAAATAAATTGAAATTACCAATGTCATCTCCGTTACTAGAGAAACTCTGTATAGAACCATCATTGGTTTCTAACTGCCATGTCTTTTCCTGAAAAGCTGTTGTAATTTAGTGTTGTTGGACAGTTAAAGGATTTCTTGAGAACCCATAGTCTGTTAGACCCCTGCCATTCTGCCACCTGTGTCAACTGAGAAAAAAAGAAGTTGCAGGTGTCGTAGTTAGGTAAGAGGGCAGGCTGTGGGTAGGAGCTCGCAGATGGAACTCCCATTGAAAATACCACCACTGGTGCCCTCTTGCACTAAATTCCAACCTGATTCATCAGATCCTCACCTGTATTGGCAGAAACATAACCTGGTTTCCCAGGAGGATTTTGGTGTTTCCCCGCTGTCTTGGCCTATCGTCTTCCAGTCGGGTTCAGCTGGCCGGGTACAATCTTAGGCCTTAAACTCAGAACCTGTGTTCGCTTTTTCTGGCCAGAGCCTGAGATCAGAGGACTCCTCTGATCTCAGGGTCAGCGGAGGAGATGGTGACCTCCCAACACTGTCCATACTGGATAATCTGGTAGAGTGCCAAATGGCGATGCAGCGCACGCAATGTAATTCGTTTTATTTATTTATTGATATACTTAACTTCATTCGGCCGTATGCCGGAGTTTACTACCCCCCACCCTGCCCCTCCGCCGCCCGCACCACCGCCCCGCAGCACTCCCTCGAGGAGCCGCGACTGGATCCGTTTCCCGCCATTCTCCATCACCGACTTAGAACTGGATGCAATGCCGCTGCTTATGTGATGGTGATGCTAGCCCTTACCTCTTCTCCCTGGAGTGGGGTGGGAAGATTGCAGCAAGCGACCTGTACTGAGGGTTCATGTGTGGCTATGAATCATGCTAGGCCGGTGATACTCAAAGTATGGCCTGGGAGCCCCTGGTGGCACTCCTGACCTTCACATGTGGCCCTGTAGTGAACAGCAGTGCTAGGCTGCTGATTACCTGAGAGAGCATTAACTTTCAGATAGATGTTATATAAACGGGGGGTATTTATTTACAAGGTAGCTGAAGTAAAACAAAAGAAGCACATAAGGTGTCCTGCACCACTTAACTCTAGGAGCACATACATTTTTATAACATCTTGCAACAAACATGTAAAAATATGATAAAGTCTCTTCAAAATTCTAATATGTGTATTTCGTTTGCATGTAGACACGGTTCACCTTAGTACATCAGGTTATATCGGTGCATTGCGAAGTATTTTCTAAAAGTGATAGTTTTAAAAAATAAATGTAGAAACATTCATGCCTCCTTCCACCAACAAAAATGCCAATAGTGAGCTAAGAGGCAAGTCAGTTGTCACGTGGAACCCTCTGGGTGGCCTCGGTAGCTATTATACATGGTCAACATTTAAAATTGTTTTAAATGAAACACAAAAGAAGGTTTTGTACAGCACATAGCCTGAACTCATGTATTTCAAGGTGCTCTTATATGTGATACTGAAGAAAAAGGAGATACATTTAAGGTAGGTAATAAATCTTTATTCAATTATGCATCATAATCATAAAAGATAAAAACATAAAAAACACATAAATACATTAAAAACCATTCAAACATACAGGCCATCGTATTAAGCTCAGATCACACATTCTGTAGGCAGTAGGTACAATTTAGAGGAAAACAGGCCAACCTATTTATCAAATCATTGTAAATTAGCCGCTCATAACTTTAAAGTGAAATAAATCAATTGCCTAGGATCACACAAGTTAGTCAAGTGGGAAGCTGGGATTTATTTCAGGTTTTCTGATTTCACATTGTGCAATTATATTTAATTACAATTCAGTAGTCAAGTTACATCTTTTTTACACTTGACTCTCCAAAGGTAGCAATAGCAAGCAGACAAGGCTTAACACAGTATTGTCAAATCTATGACTCACTAGAGACTAGGGGCTTAATTTACAGGACAGTATGGAATGAAACCCTTAAAATAACTTCATGTCTCACTGACCACACCATGTACATGCTTAACTTACCCTACGCACAACTTACCAACCTCCCTGCAAATTCCCACTCCTATCCTGCTGGCATCAGTGCAGCCCTCGGGCCCACCACAGATTATACTTTTTGGCCCCTGGGAAGATGTTTGTGAGTAGCCATGTGCAAGGCTTTGCCACTGGAGTCAGCCATCTTAAACAGTACCCACCTTTAAAAATATGGATCTCGCAGGAAGGAATGCAAAATTCATGCTGACCACCTGCAGGCCACCTCGGGGCACAGCATGCTACACTGCTGAACTTAAGTCCTAGAATGTAATGTGTGGAATCATGTCCCTGTTTCTATCTGAATGTTGTACTATTTAACGTAATCTCTCTCATGTGTGTATGAAACTGCATCTTCTTGAAACAGTTCTAATGTAAACAGCTCTTTATACAGTGTGGAGGAACAGTTCTTTTGTAAAGCACTCAGTCACCCATTGGGTCCAGGGCCGGATTGGCCGTAGTAGGCACCGGGCATTTCCCCGGTTGGCCGGAGATGTGGGGGCTGGATTTGTGGCTGTGGGGGCTGGTTTTGTCACTGGGGGCCGGTTTTTAAGCAGTTCTGCAATATCAGCCCCATGTAACAAAAGCAGGAGTAGTGCTTTTTACTAACCCCCCCCGCTCCCAGAGCCAGTCGAGCAGCAATCTGCCAGGGCTGTTGCTGGCCCCAATCCGGCCCTGATTGGGTCTTAATCGCATTATGTGAAACTCACATAAAAGTTTGGAAAAAAATATCTCTTTTGTATTTATTAGTAGAAATCTTGCAAGCGATCACATACCTGCTCCCCAATAGATGAGATTCTGGTTGCCTTGCTGCATGCACATTAGTTCTCGTAATTTTCATATTGAACTTTGCAAATGGCAGTAATTGGGTGTACCTGATGAATTGACTGCAGTTTTCCAGGATACCTCGTTAAGGGCAATGGCCGGCATGAAGAGAGTCCCCAATTGTCCCAGTGGTTTCTCAACTCTTCAGTCTTCTAATGGAAAAATTAGTTCAGTCAGTCAACAAAAACTTTATTCGATTCACAGAATCATTAAAGCATAATTAAAACACGCTAGAAAACATTAATAAATCAAACACCTAAAATGCATTGATCCTGATAATATTTACAATTAGCAGCAACAAAACCATGTGTCAATGTACTTCATATATTTGGGAATTTTTAGTTATTTTAGTCACAAGGATTTTTGTTCGATTCATTATATATAGTATTTAGTAAAAATTCTTTGAAATGTCAAGTGCAAATTTGTTCGACCTTATTAAAAACAGCTATTAAACACATTTCATCATATTATTTACATTATATACACTCTATCAAGATACAATTATATAACATACCGCCTATACGCAGTTAGGAAACTTTGGTTAACTTTTAAGATGTTTCTCTATATATCATGTGCAAACTTGCGTATGCTGCTTATTAATGAGTACGAACTAAAAATATAGACAGTACTTCAGAAATGCTGAGTAATTAGTTGTGATTAAAACTCAACAAAAATATACATTCAACAAACCACAGTTTAAAATACACATCATAATACCAAAGTCATAGTCCCCAAGAAAACCCCTATTTAAAAAGAATAATAAAAGTGTCTTTAAAATTTTAGACCTTCTTTCCTTCTTATAAAATTTGTAGTCAGTAAAAATCTGCTAACCGCGAAGACAAAAAGTTTTGAGGAATCAGTTTTTAGTATGCGCAGCATGTCATCAAATTTTCTAACATTCAAGGTTCTGCCTATAGGTTTTATCCATTTTCTTCTAGGGTTTATGTATTTAGGACAAAAGAATAAAACATGGGCAATATCCTCTCTGACGCCCAAATGGCACAATGTACATTTAGAATCTTCATCTCTATTCTGATCATGCCCCCATTTTGATGTAAAAGCTTTTATCTGCAGAGTACCATACCTGAATTTCAGGTATAACATTTTTGCTAGTTGGGGTTCGATGTCATCCAAAAATGATTCAAAGTGAGGATTTGTTTTAAACATCAGGAATTGGGTTGTAAGTGTTCCTGATGTACCATTTAAAGTGACGCTGTGCCAAATGAAGTTCCAATAAATAATTTTAATTTCCCGCTTTGAGTCAGGTCTCAGCAGGCCTGGGCTTTCCCAAAATCTGCTCAGGCCTAAATTAGAGAGCCACTTGCGAATGTGTATCAGCCATGGAAAAGTAGTATAAGTGTCAAGTGCCAATAGTTTGCTCAATGCTTGTCTGTATATCACTAGTTCATCGGTAGTCCAGATTCTAATCCAGTATGACAAAGTCATCCAAATTGCCTTATGTTCAAGCCGTTTAATACCCAGATCATATATTAATGGAATCAGAGGGGTATTTTGGGAAAGTGCCACAAATCTTCTTAGAACCTTATTTTCCCCCACAGTTAAAGCGGAAAGATTTTCCCCACCCCACAACTCTGAACCATATAGGGCTGCGGTTTGTGCTCTGGACTTGTAAACTTCCAGGGCTGGTGTTATTGCCTTAGTCATGGTTGCATGCTGTTTTTTATAATTGGAGCAGAATTTTGCAATAAAATTGATTTTGATTTCATTATCTGGGGGTTCCATGAAAGTTTTGAATCGATAGTTACCCCAAGATAAATGAAATTAGAGACCACTCCGTTCAATACTATATTATTTTTAAAAGATTTGTGGGGTTTTATAGCCATATATTTTGTTTTAACGGGGTTAATTTCCAAGCCTTTTAATGAACAATATTCATTTAGTGAGTTTAAAAGGTTTTGCAGGCCCTTTGGGGTTTGGGATAAAAGAATAGTATCATCCGCGAAGGTGAGAGCGCAGATGTGGGCCCTTCCCAATTTTGGGGAATCATGTTGTGATTTTTGGAGGAACTGGACCATGTCATTAACATATAAAAGAAACAAGGTTGGCGCCAGGACACATCCTTGGCGCACCACTCTCTTGATAGGTATCTCCTTCATAAGTTCCCCCCTTTTGCCCCAACGGACTTTTGCTAAATTACCCTCGTGGAGCCTAATCAATTGGGTCAGAATCTCCTTGGGTACTCCCTGCTGCAGCAAATTTGACCATAATAGGTCCCTAGGAATTGAATCAAAAGCAGCCTTTAAGTCGACAAAGGCGACATATAGATGACCAGGTCTCAACTTTGTGTATTTCCAAGCTATGGTTACAAATCTAAACACTTGATCTATCGTGCTAGTTTTCTTTCTAAAGCCCGCCTGGCAAGGTGAGAGAACCTCATTATCATTCATCCAATCATTCAGTTTTTCCAAAATTTGTTTGGCATAGACTTTTTGTAGTATGTCAATCAGACTTATGGGTCTATAATTAGCGGGATCATCTCTGCTGCCCTTCTTAAAAATCGGAACGATTTCCGCACCCTTCCAGGATTCTGGGATTGGTTGACCCCTAGCAATTGCATTACATAGATGATTTATGTATGGCACCCACACCTCAGGTTCATGTTTAAAAAGATCCCCTGGTATCTTGTCGGGTCCTGGAGCTTTAGATGGTTTAATAGCCGCTATCGCTAGTGTGGTATCTTCTATACTAAAGTGCAAATGCCCAGCTTCCTTTAGGGTCAACAATCCCTCGGCGCTTGCTACTATTGCTCTATTTACCAATTTTGGAAGTGCATACAAATTTGCAAAGTGACTTTCCCATGTATAGGGATCTAGGTAATGATCATAGGCCGGAGTGTTTGTTTTGCTACCATGGGCTATAATCCACCAAAACATGGCCTGATCACCAGCCTTTGCTGCTACTATCAAATCCTCCCAGCTAGCATCTTCCCAATTTCTTCGGGCTATCTTCAATGTTTTATTATATACATTTCTTTCCTGTCTAATCACAGCTATCTCTTTAGATTGGATCGCCTTAATAAGGCGTTGTTTGGCCAGTACACATTCTTTATTAAACCAATAATTGGATCGTCTAAATTCAGCCTTACAATTGGTTTGCCCTGATTGTGGTTTAGTTAGATAAGGTCTTATATCTTCTATCAGCTTTTGATGAATCTGTGTTATAATAAAATCTTTAGTACCCAAATCTAAGTAAGGAGCCAAAAGGTCGCTAAAAACATTATATATTTTAGTTAGGGGTTCAACTTGGTCAACTAGAGATGGCCATTTTACTGTCCTTCTGTTATTGCTTACTAAGGGCGCAATGACCTCATCACATATTTCAAGTTGAGGCGACAAGTGTTTCAAAAACCATTTTCCCGCCAGGTCTAAGCACAATGGGAAATGGTCACTTTCTCTTCTTTCATCGATTTTAAAGTCTTTTACATAAGCCCAATGAGCTACACTTATCATAATGTAGTCTATTCGAGACACCGAGTTACCTCTTGAAAAAGTATTTGCACATTCAAGATCTGAAGAAAATCTGCCATTACAAGATCTTAGGCCTTTCTCTATGGTGAAATGAAATATCTGCATAGCAGAAACAGAACATCCCCCATTTTTTCCACTTGAAGTGGCGGGATCCCCATAGTAAGGTCTTCTTCTTCGAGAATGGTATCTAAGCCTAATAATGGTTCATAGCAACAATTAAAATCTCCCCCAATTATAATGGGCCCATTTAGTGCAATAGAATCGAGAATTTCATCCAGTTTTTGGATTATTGGCGATTCCTTCGAACGCTCCCTTGGTCTTATATAAATATTAAAAATAAGCATCTGTGACCTATTTGAAAAACTCAATTTTAGGCCCAGGATATCATTCGAATTAGTTGATACCAATTCTATAACTGCATTTATATGATTTTTTACCCAAATTAGTAGCCCGCCTGATGGTCTGCCTTTGCCTAGCTGACTTGCTGCAATGCTAAAAGTTCTATAGCCCACTTTATATAATGGCTCCCTCGCCCATGTCTCCTGGAAAAGACAGAAATCAAAATTGTTAATATAATCCTGCCAATCCGGTTCAAAAAGTTTTTTAGGAGTCCCGCTATATTCCATGAAACCATCTTCACATCTCCTGGTATTGATGTACTTGAGATGTGAGGCGGGGATTAGCAATAGTAACGTGCTCCATCCCTTGAGGCCCCGGAAAGTTGATTACTTTGCTTACCACATATTCCTTTATTTCTTGGTGTGAATCCCGGATAGATTGTACTTCTGGGTTTATTAAATGTCGGTCCCCATATGTCAAGCTAGAAGTCCCCTCCTTTTTAGAGTTCGATCTTACCAACAAATTCAGTCAATCTACCGCTTCAAGATTTTTTGAGCCCTCCCTTGCTTTTATAGCAAAGTTACAACTACCTGGGCTGGCTCTATTCCGCCTAATACTCATATTAGAAGCAAATAAAGAATGGGTACGAAGATTCATGGTAATTAAATTTTCGGCAATAATTTTTGAATGCAGCGTTAGTTTTATATCGTCCAAATCCCCCTCCTCCTGGTGTAATCGCTCTGCCTTGAATATGTCAGATCTTATAACGGAGAGGCACTGCCGATCATTTCTGATCCAGTGAGTTGCCTTATTTATGAGGGAGTCATTGTCTTCCCTAACTCCCAATTTTAATCTTGGAGCATTAGTTAAAAAAACATTATAGCCGGTCATCTCCCCCCCATTTACACAATGATTTATTGGATAAGGTTCCTGGTTCCATTGGGGGTCCCCATTCTTCTGCCCATAGTTTAAACACCTCTTTAGATTACCTTGCGTGGCTTGTGACTGCCTCTTATCTGGTTGGGCTTCCAAGTATTCGAATTTGTGTTGTGCATGTTGGTGCAATGAGGGAAATCCATGATGATTGTCTATGTTTGACATTTGAGGCCTTGGTCTAAGTACGGGGTATGGTATACAAGTCGTGTTTTTGATATGGTTTATTTCTTGGTTTGGTAAAAATTTCAAATCACCACAAGGTGGGATTCTATCTAGATTATTGTCAATCTGAGTGTTTTGTGGAGTTCTCCTTGTATGTTCTTCTACCTCCGGTGCACTAACCTCAACTACTCGATTTTTGGATAAATTCTTTGTTAGCACCTCTAACATACTTTTAATTGTCTTGACCTCTTCCTGGACAGCTTTTAATTTTGCACCAAGATCCAACACAAGCATATGTATATCTAGATGTTGCATGCGTGTAACAACTACGCTCTCATTACCTATGTGGTTTCCATGGCCCTCTATTTCTGTTTGTTTTACTTGTAATTCCTCCATGTTATGTGCTAATGGTGAATATCTATTAGAGCACTCTATACTTGGGATCTCCCTACCAATAGGGCTTCCCTGCAGGCTATTTAAATTATCCAGTTCAGGTAAAGTTGGCTCAGGGCAACTAGATATTATCTTCACTACAGATGTAGGCGTAGATGATTTTTGTGATGGTGTTATATTGTGAGCTCTATTAACAGTAATAGAAGGAATACTTGTAATTAAATCAGTCCCTTTTCCCTTTTTTCTAAAAAAAGATGAAATTTTGCTTTTACCCTTGGAGTTAAGCTCCTTCCCACTGGCCAACATAGTTTCCACTTCTTCTATTAGGTCATCTATGGCTGCCAAGGTGCAGTTGTCCGCTGCAGATTTAGCAGGTTTGTGAACCCTAGCTATCTTTTTTCTCCCCGACATCACCTCTGCTGCTTTCCTCTTACCCATAATTACCCCCACAGCTTCTAATAGACCAGATAACTTAGGTATTATATCTATCCCCAATGGGAATTTAAAAATAGATGCTTTTAAGCTAACAAACTTAAATAAACCAATAATAAAGAATAAAAACAATATTCAAACAAGAAACAGCTTATCTTAAATACTATAAATAAGTACTAAAAGAGTACACTTTATAACAAGGGTCAAAGCTCCTGGTGGGCGCCAAATACACAATTTATACAATGCTCACAGGCGTTTTATTAATGCATCGAAAATGACCCTTAGCGATAAGGCTTACAACAATCCTTAGTCCACAATACCAGCAAATATGCAATTATGCAACGGGTCCAAGTCCAGGTTCCTTAAGAATCGACTTACTGGATGAAGAAGTTAGTAATGATTATAAAGTCAGGTCAATCAAGTCGGAGAGCACTTGGCAATTATATAGTAATAATATAGGCCAAACAGGGTCAGTACAAGTTACTTACAGGTCTTACTGCAGCATCCCACTTTCGACTGGGGGAACTCAAAGGAGGTGGCCCTGCCTGGCCTCTTCCGGTCACTGACGGGCAAGGACGGGCCCGCACTTGGCCCGGGCTTTGCCCGGGCGCGGCCCGCGCGCGTCCCGCGCCGCGGTGAGAGAGGCTGCGCTATGAGCGCGATGGAAGCTCACGCGCCTCCCCCCTCACTCGCCGCACCTGTAGATGGCACGTTGTACCCTGGGAGATGTAGTCTCCAACCAGGGTACAGCGACAACAGCGATGATTCCTGCGGGCCCTGGGACTCCTGTCCCACCAGGGTAGGACTAACGAACTGGCAGCAAGTGGCAAGTGACAGGCAGGAGTGCAGGCAACAGACTCGGGCTCCCGCGCCGCGGTGAGAGAGGCTGCGCTATGAGCGCGATGGAAGCTCACACGCCTCCCCCTCACTCGCCGCACCTGTAGATGGCACGTTGTACCCTGGGAGATGTAGTCTCCAACCAGGGTACAGCGACAACAGCGATGATTCCTGCGGGCCCTGGGACTCCTGTCCCACCAGGGTAGGACTAACGAACTGGCAGCAAGTGGCAAGTGACAGGCAGGAGTGCAGGCAACAGACTCGGGCTCCCGCGCCGCGGTGAGAGAGGCTGCGCTATGAGCGCGATGGAAGCTCACGCGCCTCCCCCTCACTCGCCGCACCTGTAGATGGCACGTTGTACCCTGGGAGATGTAGTCTCCAACCAGGGTACAGCGACAACAGCGATGATTCCTGCGGGCCCTGGGACTCCTGTCCCACCAGGGTAGTACTAACGAACTGGCAGCAAGTGGCAAGTGGCAAGTGGCAAGTGACAGGCAGGAGTGCAGGCAACAGACTAGTTAGTTTTGAAAAGAGCATGACATCTTGAACAGTCAGGCTGCTCTATTTTTAGGCAAGAAAATTATAGATTAGGTACTTTCTTTATTAATTGAAGCAAACTCTGCCGATCTAGTAAATATCCTGTGATTCGTATTACTACATTCAACATGAAAAACAAGCCTGACCATTTGACTTTGCTGGTGCTTGTTGGGTTGTTCAATGATGCATATACCCTGCAAAATTGCTTGGCAACCATGTAAGGTTTTCCTAACCAGTTCAAAATGTCATTACAAAGGTGCAATTTTAATGATCTGGTATTGAAGAATATAATTCTAAACGATTGTCTGACATTATTCTGGTCTGCACTTCTTGTATAGCATATATTTATATTGCACAACAAAGATGCCAGAACAAACATACCTCCTTGGAGCCTTCAAACACATACATAGCTGGATGTGTATGTAATGTACAAACAGAGACTGCAAAGGTGGAGGGCAATGCAAGTAATAAATGTAAGATGCAATGAATAATTAAACAATCAAGTATATTAAGTTATGTTACCTGTATTTTTATAGCGTGCTGGCACCCATGAGGATATCCTGGCACTGTAGCAGGTGTGTGCAGCTGGACTCAGGAGGGCTTACTTAAAGAGGTAGGTTTGCAACTTCCTGCAGAATTCAAGAAGGGAGGAGAAGGCTCTGATGTGTTGTGGGAGATTGTTACAGGCTTTAGGTCAATGTATGAGAAGGCATGACCTCCTGATCTAAATTGGAAAACAAAGGTAATCAAAAAGAAACTTGGGGGTGGAGCTTACCTTGCTCCAAGATGGCCGCAAGCTAGAGGAGCTTCGTAAGACTGATCAAACATCTTTCAAAATCCTGTATCCCATCGTTGTTCCGGCGTCCCACAAGACATGTGGGCAACCCTGGACTCATGACCACCCTGTGATTCTGGGGTTTCTGGCTGCTGGACTCGCTCTTGGCACGAATCGCGGATGTGAGCGGTGAGGTGGGCATGGCTAGGCGTGTGGCTGATCAGAGGGCCTGCACCGTGCTCCGTTCTGGTTCGGCGCTCCGCCCTGCAGGCTTTGGGTGTATGGAGTGCGCAGCCCCCCCTCGGGCTGCGGTGCCTGCCTACAGTGAAGCCTGTGGGTTGGGTCCACTCAGCCCAACCGAACATCGGTGTGCTGCAGCAGTGGGTCTAGGGCCTTCTGGAGTGCTGCCCTCTGCTACCCCACTGCCCTGGTAACACGGAGGGGGCCTCTGGCTCCCAGGAGCCTCGGGGACACAGCGGTCATGGCTTGCTGCGAGGTTCTGTAGTGGTATTCCTGGCACGAGCCTCTGGCTCTACAGGGAATCTAGAGAGTGAAGAGCATAATTAATAACGAGGTGAGATTGCAGTGGCTAGTGCCTGCATCTATACGGGGCCCCTTGGACCTACCTCGTGGTGGCGTTTTAGTGAGGAAACTTAGGCGGAGGTCCTACAGCCACAGTACATCGCAGGGACCATTTATTCCATTGGGGCATTAGTCATATGCTCTAGCGATGCTAGCGCCAAGTTGCCCTACGAGATCCATATAAAACTATCATCAGTGCTCGATCAATAGTGCCTTCCCCTGGTGTAGCCTCTCATCCAATTTGTCACAAAGCTGGGGTGCCATGAGTTCTCTAGTGCTCACAATGCAATACTACTAATCGGCCAGAATTTTGGAAGTACTAAACACAATGAGCAAAACAGATAAATCACAGCCAAAGCTGAAATTCGAACCATGCAAGACACCCAGAGACAGAGAGGTTGACTCCGGCGCTGCACATTCCACCTCAGAGTCCACTGATCCTTTGTCAGAACAAGACTTAAAACAAATTCTAGCTACCTTGCAGCACAGTCTGACAAAGATCGATGGTAAAATAGATGCACTCTCTTGTAGAATGGACCGTATGACCGAAAGGCTGGATAAACATACTGAGAGACTTGACACAGTTGAAAAGAGACTGTCAGATGCAGAGGACATAATCACAACTGAAGTTGCGGCCCACTTGAAAATGGACAAAATGCTAAGCTCGCTGCAAGCCAGGGCCGAAGATTTGGAAGCGCGCTCGAGACGGAACAATGTCCGAACTGTTGGTGTGGAGGAATCTACAAACATCGACAATATAGAGAGATATGTAGAACAACTTCTCATAACCCTTCTGGGGAGAGGCACTTTCTCAGATTTTTTCGTTGTTGAGTGCGCCCACCAGATCCTGTTGCCAAAACCTATCCCTGGAGATAATCTGCACCCAATTGTGGCCCGTCTACTGAATTACTGGAACCGTGATGTTGCCCTTCGAAAGGCTAGAGAGTTGAAGGTGCTGCGGCATGAGGGCATGGACCTCTCTCCCTTTACCCAGACTTTATGCAGCAGGTGCAAGAGGCCTGCTGACAATTCATCCAAGTAAAGAGAAAGCTACATGAACTTTGAATATAGCATGCTCTACCCACCGAAGTTGCAAATTCTCTTGAGCGGGAAACCATATTTTTCACAGACCCGAAACAGATGCTACAGTTCTTCAAACGACACAATGACTCAAGTTCCCGCCAGGCCTCCCCTACAGGAGTACCCAATGTAGATACTGACACGTTGAATTGAGATAATTTCAAATACTCCCGTCGCTTCCAGCATCTTCGAGTGGAGGGTGTTTGGCTGGGCCCCGGGCAGGGTTAGCCACACTATGTGAGGGACACTCATAATGGGGCCTTGGGCGTTTTGACCTCGGGCTGCACTGCAAGGCTGTCCGTCGTGCCTATGGCCTGGGCCTAGACATGGCCCCGTACTAATTCTTCAATGCCTCCTAAGGCACAGGTAAGACTGTTCCTGCTGTGTGGGGTTTGGAGGTGACAAGAAAAAGACTGATCATATAATGGGGTTTGCAGAAGATATCTTTCCCTAATGTAATATGCTGTAAACCGTTTGTAGGTATACAGAAATTCACTTATGCTCTGAACAAATTAGTTCCTGATTACTGGGGGTAGAGGTCTCTGCTAGGCGGAGAAATGGGGACGCTGGATCCGTCATGTGGGTCATTATCTTTTCCGGGCATAACCCGAGTTCTATTAACTGGTAACATCCGCCGCCATGTGTGTTCCACCTTATGTAGGTATTCTGGTTTTGTTTTTTGCTTTATGGTTTTTGAATGGGAGGGTCACGCGGGTTTACATTCTGTTATGCTTAGTTGGGGTGTGCATAGAGTGGGTGGGTTTATTTTTGGGGAACATTTTCATGATGTTATCAATGTCAATGTTTTAGTGCAATGTCAGGTTGGGCGTGCTAGAGGTCCAGGGGGATTCGAAAAGGGATGGGTGACCTAAACAACACGGTTGACACTCAACAGGTCCTCCCTTCAATTAGATTCCTCACATGGAACGTAAGGGGCCTGAACGACCAAAGGAAACTCCGTAATGTACTAGCGTACTTGAGAAGACACAGCATAGATGTAGTGATCTTACAAGAGACACACCTATCGAAAAATAGTGGGCTCCTAACACAACGCAGATTACAGGGTCTTGTTGTGCTGCGGGTTTCACCTCACATGCGCAGGGGGGTTCTGATATGGACCAGTCATAGCTCTTGTATTACATTACAAGAATTATGTATAGACCAAGAGGGTAGACTTGTTATTGCTCACTGTGTCAGAGACTGAGATGTGTTCCTAATGGTTGGAGTATACAGACCCAATCATGATGATCCACAGTTTTATAACATATTGAGTGCCCGTTTACATCAATGGGGCAACCTCCCACAAATATGGGGCGGCAACTTTAATTGTCTATTGGACCCAATCAGAGATCCCTCAAAGGGCCCCCCACACCAGCCCTCCGCAGCCGCTAGAGGTATCCCAGATATATCAGAACTCTTAGATCTGGTAGATAAATGGAGACTTTGTTCTCCAGAGAGGGCTGGCTTCACACATTAATCCGCAGCACATGACACCCACACTCGCATATATTACTGGTTAATATCCAAACGTTTGGTGTCCTGAGTCACCAAATGCAAACTGCTCCCAAGAACTCTCTGATCATTCGCACCTAGTCTTGGATATAGCTTTGCAGGTTCGGACGTTCACTGTATTCTCTTGGCGCTTCCCTCCATATTCTTTACTAGACTCAGTATTTAGTGCGGACCTTGCGCAGGCGATTGAGGAATTCTTCCAACACAATGTCGGCTCCGTTTCTAGCTTTAGCATAGTTTGGGAAACCTTCAACGTATGTATAAGAGGTGCCGCAATCTCAAAACATGCAGGGGTTCCTAAGTCTCTGAGATCCAGACTGGCTACATTAGAGGGATTGCTTATCTGGAAATAGAACACCAATGGTCAGGTAACGAGCTAGTGTTCAAAGACATTAGAGAAAAGCTCATGGAGTTTCAGGAAACTGCAGATTCTGAGGTCAAACACCTAGGCAAATACGCCATGGCCAGAGTGCATGGGGAGGGAGAACTCCCATGTGCCACGCTGGCTTCAATAACGCCTCCCAGACAAGAATCGGGGGAGGTTACTGAGATATTAGACAAAAAGGACCAACCAGTACACAACTCGGAACATATAGCAGATATATTTCATAGATATTACTCTGTGCTCTACTGTTCACCCATGGACCCTAACGTAGAGGGCGTGGCGAACTAGCTGGAGCACATACATATGGCATGGCTTATGGTTGAACACAGGGAGCACCTAGTGCTCCTTTGGATCCCTCTGAAATGCGATTTGCTCTCAAAGGAATGTGCGCAACTTGTGCACCTGGCCCTGATGGCCTTACCATAACTTTCTAAATGGCTTATCAAGATCTACTGATCCCCCACTTGGTTACCCTTTTTGAGGAAATGGCTGTCACAGAGGTTATGCCACCCACAATGAGGGAGGCACTTATTGTTACTCTTTTAAAACCAGATAAACCACCTAATAACTTTACGTCTTACAGACCTTTGTTGCTACTGAAAGTAGATGCAAAAATCTTTGATAAAATCCTGGCCAATCGCCTCGCCCCATTGGTACCAGGAACAGTCCACCCTGAACAAGCTGAATTCATCCCAGGTAGGAGTCTCATCTACAATCTTCGCACCTTACTTGGCCTGATGACCCAGAAGTGAAAGCTGCGGTTGTCTTTTGAGATGCTGAAAAGGCATTCGAGTCAGTAGACTGGCGATTTATGATGGGGGTATTACGCTGAATAGGGGTGCGAGAGATATTCTTGCATATTGTCTCATTGCTCTTCAGAACCTCCACGGCCAGAATTCGGGTAAACAATCACGTCACTATCCCCTTTGAGATAGCTAGGGGCACCTGCCAGGGTTGCACTCTTTCGCCCTTGCTGTATGCACTAGTGGCGGAGCCACTTGCTTTTGCCCTCAGGGAATATCACTGCTATAGGGGTATTCGTTTTCCAGGACACCGATTTATAATAACGGCCTACGCTGTTGACACACTGCTTTTTGTCCGCGACCCAGAAGGCAATCTCTCCCCCATACTCAGGGAAGTCGTCCGATTTGGGGACCTCTCTGGGCTCTGGATAAACTGGAGCAAATCTACAATCTTTCCCTTGACACCCCTTACCATGCAGCCAATAATGGAATTTTCCCTTTCAGTGGAGAACAGACTCCATATGGTATCTGGGTATAATGGTTCATACGGAACCATCTATAGTAATGCTCGATAACTACGGTAAAGCAAACCACAAGTTAGAGGCTAATATAGATCGCTGGATCAAATTACCCTTGTCTTTAATTGGGCGTATCTCCCTAATGAAAATGATAGTACTACCCCGTTTCTTATTCCTGTTCCAGAACATACTTATGTCCTGGCCACACACGTTATTCACATCCCTGCGTTCATTGATGATCAAGCTAGCCTGGGCTGGCACGCAACCCAGGGTCAAATAGGAAGTTCCCACATTACCATATGATATGGGAGGCTTGAATGTACCAGAATTTGAACACTATTACTAAATACACGGTCTGTCAGTTCTGCCGCATTTGTATTTAGAAAGTGAAGCCGCCCTTCCTCATACCCTACCACAGACCCTGTTTCAGAAGCTGACCAGACAAAATAGTACAATTGTTTCCTTGAACCCTACGGTATGAGCCTTGTGCAGAATGCTGGAAAAGCAATTGGGTTCCCTATTGTACTCACCCCATTTTATGATAGAGTGGTGCTCATCGATCCAAGTGGGGAGGGAGAAGGAAGTTAGTAAAGCCCTGCAAACACTTGACATACGCAAAATGGGAGACCTCTTCGATGACGGCATTGTCAGGAGTTGGGACACAGTGGTCCAGGAATCCTCTAGATGGACAGCCCTAAATATTTTCCAGTATATCAGTGTCCGCCGGGCTTTGCTGGGAGATGAGATGCGGAATCCCCCGGAAATCCCTGCACTATCGCTCCTGATTCAAAAGAATATCCCAGTGAAAATGATATCCAGGATTTATGTCCTCGCTCAGGAGGCTAGATGCCCGGCAATGCTTAAGGCACAGATAGACTAGCAGATAGACCTCAAGGTAACCATAGACGATAAAACATGGCATTACTGCTCCACTAGGACAGGAGAGATCACCGTCAATGGTAGGCATCGACTCATACACTTTAAATATATGAATCGTGTTTACTATACACCTGAGAGATTGCACCGATATGGCCTATGTGATTCAGCAGAGTGCCCCCATTCCCATGCTCCCGACGCTGGCTTTTTACATACAGCACGGCTCTGTCCAGACATCATGGAGTTCTGGGTAAAGATTTTTCATGAATTGTTGTCCATCTCTGGCCATTCATTAGAACTTGATCCACTACTGGCCCTGCTGGGTCTAGATAGAGATATCATCAAAAAGGTGAGAAAACTGGTGGTTATTGGGCTCCTCTTAGCCAAACGTAGGGTGGCTATGCGATGGTGATGTGGCCCATCCCCCACTTTAGAAGCTTGGCAAAAAGACATGACACACTGCAAGACACAGTCAGATGTTTACAATGCTCTCCTTCCCCCGCAGAGTCATCCCTAGAATATTTGGGGCCCATTAAAGCATATTTGGTGGGAAAGGAAATGGGTGAGACGGAGGGAGAGCAGGAGGAGACGCCAGAAGTTTAAGATACTTTTTTTATATGCCAGCCTATAGAGTACGATAAATGTCATTATTCAGGTCTTCCTACTTTTAATCATGGCTGGCTCCATTGGAGAGCGGGCACTGTGTATCTGTATGGTTGCTGTTACCTTTGCAGGGGGATTGCTGTACAATACGTCATTTATGTCATCTGGAACCCTTCCCGACCTATGTATTTGAACAATGTCTAATTGCTACGACACTCCGACCAATTACCAATTGTACTTTGTAACCCATTGCAAGTATGTAAAGTTAATAAAATACAAAGATGTTCAAAAATTTAAATAAAAAGAAACTTATGAAAATAATGCTTGTCACTGGAAATGTAGCTGTTGGAAATGATTAGGAAAAAGCTTTCTTCGTTTTTTAAACTGCTCAGAACCGTGGCTTTCTACCAGCTGCCAGGTAGCTGATCTGCCAGACGATTCGGGGCACTTCTTTTCAAGTCTGTTATTTGACCACCAGGTGATTGCTAGTTTGGGATCAATGGAAGAGAGCGGGTTAACAATGTGCTTTGCAAACTGGAATTGCTTTATGATAATGTGGCGCCAGGCTGAGGGTGCTTCTAGGTACCAGTATGTGTATTTAACTTGATCTGGCCTTCCTGTGTGACCCAGCCTAAAGCCGAGCATTCTTTGGATACATGGTGATGCTTGTTCACATCTCTATGACTGTGCTTGTCATTGTCCAGACTATTTGATGTGGCTTCTCTTTCTACTTTGCTGGCCTGCGTATCCATTTCACTGGTGTTGCCTTGTGACACCCTCAGTACAGCGGCCTCCAAGATGGCGGAAACACGTGCATCTTCTATCCCGGAACAAATGCTGGGGCATATTTACGTTCCCTGGCGCATCCCTGCATATCAGCAGGGCTGCGCCAGGGAAAATGCGTCACGCAAGTTTACCCATGCGCCACGTCCGATACGCCGCATTTACAATGCGGCGCATCGTGGCGCAAGGATAAGCAGATGTGTGACGCATCTGCCGGCGGAAGGTTGGCGCAGTGCTGAAGTTGTGTCACAAGCGCGACGCAACTCCAGCACTGTTCCAACCTTCCCTATCCCTAACATGGTGCGTCAATCCTTACGCCTGCTTGAAGCAGGCGTATGGATTTGACGCACCAGCGTCGGAAAAGTGACTGCGTGAAATCTTGTAGATTTCACTGCGTCACTTTTCAGAGGCGTTCCTGTGCCGGAACGCCCCCCCCTGCGCCGGTACGCCCACATGAAACCTACCGCAGGTTTCATGTGGCGCAGGGGTTTACTACGTGACGCATCTCCCTAGATGCGTCACGTTGTAAATATAGCGCAATGCGGCGCATGGTTTGCGTCGCCGCTGCGTCACATGCGTGATGCAACGGCGGCGCAAAAGTGGCGCAAGGGGCTTGTAAATATGCCCCGCTGTCTTTTTCTTGTCAGAGGGAAGACATGAGATTGCGTGCATTACTGTCAGAAAGCAGATAATGTTTCCGATTAGAAGAAACTATCAGTTATATGAATATGTATAAAAGGATTACTCAGCATTTTGAAAGTTAGATTTATAAGACAGATTATGTGTTTTTATTAAAAACAAAAAGGTGCCATAAACATTTCTTGTTCAAGACTTGATACACAAAAGAGCATGTCTCACAGTTTGTGCATCTCATATTCAAAGTGGGCAAATACGGTCTAATTCTTTTAACGCATTAGTCGTATAATTCCGAAAGAATCGTCCTATTTGGAATTCAATAGTCACTTTTCAGCAAAAAAGAATTGAGTCAATATTCAAATACTCAACAATAACTATAAATCTTTTATGGTCATGCCTTAATTCTGTCGTGGTTTTTTCGATGCTTCATTCGATTCAGATTTGATTATTGGCTTCAGAGATGTACTGGATGGCTGGATCGTTTTAATTTATTTTTTAAAAGTGTCAACAACTGAATTAAGAAATAGCAGATCTTTCGTGTTATTCAGTTACCTCTCTCAAGCTAAACTGTCTAACAGTAGATACATCAGCTCGAATCTAATTATCTTGTCATGTACTTTAATTTCTTCCCTAAAGGCACCAAGATCTAAGGGGCATATTATCAAGCGGCAGCGATAATTATCGCTGGCCGCGCTTAGCGTGAGATTTTTTATCGCCGGCTATCGCTGGAAATTATCGCCATGCTAGCGCTGTATTAACAACGCATAGCGCAATGGCGATAATTATTCCAGCGATAGCGGTGTTTTCCATGGAACATCGCTGCTGATACGACCCTGTGGTCGTATCAGCATAATCCACCCCAATGTAAGGTATAGGTAAGTCAGCATTTTAGCAGACGTTAGTTTTTGGCGAAAACCGCGGTTTTCGCCAAAAACTAACGCCTGCTAAAATGCGTGGGCCTCCTTGTAAATATTGCGAAGTGCACATCAGCGATAATTTACAAGCAGTACTGCCCAGTGACGCCCACTTTGCATCTCATTAGAGATGCAAAGCGAGGCATCGGAAAATGGGTGCTAACATGCGCTAATGCATGTTAGCACCCACTTGCAAATAGGGCGATAGTTTTATCTCCGCTTTTTGGCTTTTAAAGCCAAAAAAGCGGAGATAAGGCCCTTGTTGATATGCCCCTAAGGGCTTCTACATAAAGAGAGCTTTATACCACGGATCTACCAAAAAGATGCCCACTACCTTCTTGAATGACATCATGCTTGATGATGAAAGCCATTCCAAAAGGTACAGGAATATTGACTGAACTCTTTCATTGTACACTCTCATTAAGGCATCAATTGATTGTTTTCCAGATAACAAATGAATGCCAACAGGCCCTTACTCACTGACGTACTTTTGGTCTTTTGGTCAGCAAGGTGGACTTTCTATGCCATATGGTTAAATGTTCACTCACAGAAAGTGATATGTGGTTACACTGCTACGTTTCAGAGAGTTGATGTACAAGGAGAGATAAGTCTCCTTCTTCTAGAAAGGTTTCCGGATAATACCCTTCATAACATTTATTGTAAGACTGCTCTCCAATATTTATAGATTGTTTACTTGAAACGTCCTTTGTAAGCCAACTGGAAAAATGTCCAATAAAATAATATTGTCAGCATATAACAGAATTGGAATCGCTCTACCCTTTACCCCTCACCCCATTTCAGAACTATGCATACTGCAATTACCTTTGGAGCTAAAATGCACCCATGTCTTGTTACTACTATTAACTGGAACAATATGAGCCTGACCCCGGTTCCTTCATGCAATTCTACTATCAAGTAAAGCAGAGGAGTTGGAATCGCCCAACCATTCAGTTTGCACCATAGTCAATGCCTATCCGCGTTATCGAATGAGGTTGATTACTCATTAAATGCAGTATAACGTTGTTTCAATCTTACATACTTTTCAGAGATAAGTGCAGTGCTAAGAAATCAGTAGAAGAGGGTTCTCTGAAGCTTGTCTGTTTCATTTGGTTAATATTCTTAGGGGGAGATTTACTAAGATTTTGCCCCGTGTTTACGTCACAAAAGTGACGCAAATCGGCGCAAAATCTGTTTTTCCCAATAGCACTAAACTTGTTTACTGCTGGAAATAACGGAAAAGTAATGCGTATTACTTTGCGCCATGGGGAGGTACCAAGGGTGGTGCATGGGCATTTCTATGAAACCACCCAAGCTTTCTCACGCTAAACCCAATTTACTAAATAAAGTAGATTGGATTTAGCGTGAGAAAATGTCACCCTCTTCAAGTAGGCGCAAGGTAGGAGAAATGCTTTCATTTCTCCTTCCTTTTCCGACTTAGCATGTGTGCTGCACTGTACAACACACATACAAAGAGGGAAAATGGTTAAAGTGAGTCTGTGCATAGTATTTTGTACTGGTACTTCCAGTACAAAACCAAAGCAGTGGTGTGGTCTTCCAGTGCAACACCACGGAGGCGCAAAGGTGTCTCCGTGGTGCATGGCAGTTGATTTCAGCACCGGCGCTAGTGAGAGGGGAGGAGAGTGCCTTATTTAAGTAAATATGGCGCTCTCCTCCTCTCTCCTTTCACGTAGCGCAGTGCAGCATTTGTGGCTGCTGCAGTGCGCAACGTGAAAAAATCGTGACTCTGCTCCTTCACCTCCGCGATTCCTTGGACATTTCAACAATTGATGCACAAATAATTTCCCAGAGCTGTCCAGGGCAGTGATTATTTGGTATTTGCAAGGTCCTGCTAGTGCCATTTTTCTCTTTTTTTTAAAGTTTAGATTAAGCTACCTTTCCAAAATGTAATTGCAGAATTGGTCTAAATACAATGATCAAATAACAATTTTAAGATTTTTGTCCATAGATCTGGATTTGTTTGTTATAGGAAGACCATGAGGTGCTTGTGCTGCCGATTTCTTGAAACAATGTATCCACTCCTCAATAATTTTCATCTAAATGAAGGGTTAGGAAACAGATCTGTACCAGACCTCTTGCCATATATGTTTTTCAAGCAGCATTTTGGGAGTATTTATTTGTCCAAATATTTCTCCCAGGTAGAAGGTGGTACTGTTTTAACAGATACTGTTCAAGTCACATTTGTCAGCAACCTCCAGATGTTTTAGGAGTATTCCCTTTCAGCTCTTGGGTCAAATGTTTCCATTATTTTCCATGGGTTGCTTCTATCTCTAGTCTTATCTGTTGTATACATTGAACAAATATTATTTCTGGTTTTTCTTATACTTTGGGTCCTATATACATACAACCTTTTCAGAATTCAAATTTTCATTTTTTGCAGTCTCGCTACTCACAGTTTTTGATGTCTGCTGCAATACAGCATTGCATGCAATACTAACAGAGAGTGGCCTATGGGTCAGTTCCTAGTTCATGATTGGAAGGCTTTCGTGTCCATTCCAAATCTCTGATCCTGTAGCTCTCATCCCTAATCTTGTGTGTATCCCACAGCCAACAGCATTTAGGTATTACCATTGTTTTGATTGGTTGGGTGTGTCCTTACACTGCTGATGCCAGGGAACTATTTTCTTTTTGTTGCATGCTAGTTATGATTTATTACTCTAGGGCAGTGCATGTCATCTTCTCTCCCTTACCCTTGCCTGTTCTTTCCTTTATCTATTTATTCCCACTCCCTCCCATTGCTACTCATCCTTGGTTTCTCTTGTTCACCTCCCTCCACCCACCCCTCACCCTGAGCACTGCTTTTCAAATTTTCTGTTTATTTCCACTCGCTCTCCTCTTACTTCCAAGCTACTTCAGCCAATGGCTACCGCTCATCACTACTGACTTTCATAATGCTTGGAAAATTGTGCCTGCATTGGCTAATCCAGTAGTATGATGTCATTTTGGAAATTTACATTTTATGTGTCTACTATGGCTATCACCATGCCTCAAGATGCAACACGGCAACCATTTTGGAAGTTTAAAAAATTAACTCCCATTGTGGCAAAATGTTATTTGTATATCAATAGCTCTAAATGCTTGCCTCTCATCGACAAAACCAGTACCTGCAAACAACAAGCCCATAGCTAAACATTCTAAAAAATGATCACAATTGTCCTTTTAGATGGATTTTATTTTATCAATCAATCAGGGTTTTTAAAGCGCGGCTACTCTCCTGTGAGGGTCTCTAGACGTGGGGGGGGAGGCTGCAGGTCTGTCTGCCCTATGGTGTTCAGTCAAAGCGCAAGTCCTTCCTGAATTGAGTCAGCAACCGGGATTGTCTGGGTTGGGTAGGCAGAGTGTTCCATGACTTGGCAGCGAGGTAGGAGAAGGATCTTCCTCCGGTTCTAGAATTGTGGATCCAAGGGATGGTTGCCAGGGCAAGTTGGGTGGATCGGAGGTGTCTGGTGGGGACGTGGAATAAGAGGCGCTAGTTCAGGTATGCTGGTCCTGTGTCATGGAGGGCTTTGTAGGCAGGCATGTGTGAGAAGCTTGAAGCTGATCCTTTTGTTGAATGAGAGCCAATGGAGTTCTTTCGTGTTATTCAGTTACCTCTCTCAAGCTAAACTGTCTAACAGTAGATACATCAGCTCGAATCTAATTATCTTGTCATGTACTTTAATTTCTTCCCTAAAGGCACCAAGATCTAAGGGGCATATTATCAAGCGGCAGCGATAATTATCGCTGGCCGCGCTTAGCGTGAGATTTTTTATCGCCGGCTATCGCTGGAAATTATCGCCATGCTAGCGCTGTATTAACAACGCATAGCGCAATGGCGATAATTATTCCAGCGATAGCGGTGTTTTCCATGGAACATCGCTGCTGATACGACCCTGTGGTCGTATCAGCATAATCCACCCCAATGTAAGGTATAGGTAAGTCAGCATTTTAGCAGACGTTAGTTTTTGGCGAAAACCGCGGTTTTCGCCAAAAACTAACGCCTGCTAAAATGCGTGGGCCTCCTTGTAAATATTGCGAAGTGCACATCAGCGATAATTTACAAGCAGTACTGCCCAGTGACGCCCACTTTGCATCTCATTAGAGATGCAAAGCGAGGCATCGGGAAAATGGGTGCTAACATGCGCTAATGCATGTTAGCACCCACTTGCAAATAGGGCGATAGTTTTATCTCCGCTTTTTTGGCTTTTAAAGCCAAAAAAGCGGAGATAAGGCCCTTGTTGATATGCCCCTAAGGGCTTCTACATAAAGAGAGCTTTATACCACGGATCTACCAAAAGATGCCCACTACCTTCTTGAATGACATCATGCTTGATGATGAAAGCCATTCCAAAAGGTACAGGAATATTGACTGAACTCTTTCATTGTACACTCTCATTAAGGCATCAATTGATTGTTTTCCAGATAACAAATGAATGCCAACAGGCCCTTACCCACTGACGTACTTTTGGTCTTTTGGTCAGCAAGGTGGACTTTCTATGCCATATGGTTAAATGTTCACTCACAGAAAGTGATATGTGGTTACACTGCTACGTTTCAGAGAGTTGATGTACAAGGAGAGATAAGTCTCCTTCTTCTAGAAAGGTTTCCGGATAATACCCTTCATAACATTTATTGTAAGACTGCTCTCCAATATTTATAGATTGTTTACTTGAAACGTCCTTTGTAAGCCAACTGGAAAAATGTCCAATAAAATAATATTGTCAGCATATAACAGAATTGGAATCGCTCTACCCTTTACCCCTCACCCCATTTCAGAACTATGCATACTGCAATTACCTTTGGAGCTAAAATGCACCCATGTCTTGTTACTACTATTAACTGGAACAATATGAGCCTGACCCCGGTTCCTTCATGCAATTCTACTATCAAGTAAAGCAGAGGAGTTGGAATCGCCCAACCATTCAGTTTGCACCATAGTCAATGCCTATCCGCGTTATCGAATGAGGCTGATTACTCATTAAATGCAGTATAACGTTGTTTCAATCTTACATACTTTTCAGAGATAAGTGCAGTGCTAAGAAATCAGTAGAAGAGGGTTCTCTGAAGCTTGTCTGTTTCATTTGGTTAATATTCTTAGGGGGAGATTTACTAAGATTTTGCCCCGTGTTTACGTCACAAAAGTGACGCAAATCGGCGCAAAATCTGTTTTTCCCAATTTACTTTCTAGCACTAAACTTGTTTACTGCTGGAAATAACGGAAAAGTAATGCGTATTACTTTGCGCCATGGGGAGGTACCAAGGGTGGTGCATGGGCATTTCTATGAAACCACCCAAGCTTTCTCACGCTAAACCCAATTTACTAAATAAAGTAGATTGGATTTAGCGTGAGAAAATGTCACCCTCTTCAAGTAGGCGCAAGGTAGGAGAAATGCTTTCATTTCTCCTTCCTTTTCCGACTTAGCATGTGTGCTGCACTGTACAACACACATACAAAGAGGGAAAATGGTTAAAGTGAGTCTGTGCATAGTATTTTGTACTGGTACTTCCAGTACAAAACCAAAGCAGTGGTGTGGTCTTCCAGTGCAACACCACGGAGGCGCAAAGGTGTCTCCGTGGTGCATGGCAGTTGATTTCAGCACCGGCGCTAGTGAGAGGGGAGGAGAGTGCCTTATTTAAGTAAATATGGCGCTCTCCTCCTCTCTCCTTTTCACGTAGCGCAGTGCAGCATTTGTGGCTGCTGCAGTGCGCAACGTGAAAAAATCGTGACTCTGCTCCTTCACCTCCGCGATTCCTTGGACATTTCAACAATTGATGCACAAATA
Source organism: Calotriton arnoldi (assembly GCA_963921515.1). Taxonomy (NCBI): domain Eukaryota; kingdom Metazoa; phylum Chordata; class Amphibia; order Caudata; family Salamandridae; genus Calotriton; species Calotriton arnoldi. The sequence continues at coordinate 26,818 of CAWUFW010017467.1, read as the reverse complement.
ATTTCCCAGAGCTGTCCAGGGCAGTGATTATTTGGTATTTGCAAGGTCCTGCTAGTGCCATTTTTCTCTTTTTTTAAAGTTTAGATTAAGCTACCTTTCCAAAATGTAATTGCAGAATTGGTCTAAATACAATGATCAAATAACAATTTTAAGATTTTTGTCCATAGATCTGGATTTGTTTGTTATAGGAAGACCATGAGGTGCTTGTGCTGCCGATTTCTTGAAACAATGTATCCACTCCTCAATAATTTTCATCTAAATGAAGGGTTAGGAAACAGATCTGTACCAGACCTCTTGCCATATATGTTTTTCAAGCAGCATTTTGGGAGTATTTATTTGTCCAAATATTTCTCCCAGGTAGAAGGTGGTACTGTTTTAACAGATACTGTTCAAGTCACATTTGTCAGCAACCTCCAGATGTTTTAGGAGTATTCCCTTTCAGCTCTTGGGTCAAATGTTTCCATTATTTTCCATGGGTTGCTTCTATCTCTAGTCTTATCTGTTGTATAAATTGAACAAATATTATTTCTGGTTTTTCTTATACTTTGGGTCCTATATACATACAACCTTTTCAGAATTCAAATTTTCATTTTTTGCAGTCTCGCTACTCACAGTTTTTGATGTCTGCTGCAATACAGCATTGCATGCAATACTAACAGAGAGTGGCCTATGGGTCAGTTCCTAGTTCATGATTGGAAGGCTTTCGTGTCCATTCCAAATCTCTGATCCTGTAGCTCTCATCCCTAATCTTGTGTGTATCCCACAGCCAACAGCATTTAGGTATTACCATTGTTTTGATTGGTTGGGTGTGTCCTTACACTGCTGATGCCAGGGAACTATTTTCTTTTTGTTGCATGCTAGTTATGATTTATTACTCTAGGGCAGTGCATGTCATCTTCTCTCCCTTACCCTTGCCTGTTCTTTCCTTTATCTATTTATTCCCACTCCCTCCCATTGCTACTCATCCTTGGTTTCTCTTGTTCACCTCCCTCCACCCACCCCTCACCCTGAGCACTGCTTTTCAAATTTTCTGTTTATTTCCACTCGCTCTCCTCTTACTTCCAAGCTACTTCAGCCAATGGCTACCGCTCATCACTACTGACTTTCATAATGCTTGGAAAATTGTGCCTGCATTGGCTAATCCAGTAGTATGATGTCATTTTGGAAATTTACATTTTATGTGTCTACTATGGCTATCACCATGCCTCAAGATGCAACACGGCAACCATTTTGGAAGTTTAAAAAATTAACTCCCATTGTGGCAAAATGTTATTTGTATATCAATAGCTCTAAATGCTTGCCTCTCATCGACAAAACCAGTACCTGCAAACAACAAGCCCATAGCTAAACATTCTAAAAAATGATCACAATTGTCCTTTTAGATGGATTTTATTTTATCAATCAATCAGGGTTTTTAAAGCGCGGCTACTCTCCTGTGAGGGTCTCTAGACGTGGGGGGGGGAGGCTGCAGGTCTGTCTGCCCTATGGTGTTCAGTCAAAGCGCAAGTCCTTCCTGAATTGAGTCAACAACCGGGATTGTCTGGGTTGGGTAGGCAGAGTGTTCCATGACTTGGCAGCGAGGTAGGAGAAGGATCTTCCTCCGGTTCTAGAATTGTGGATCCAAGGGATGGTTGCCAGGGCAAGTTGGGTGGATCGGAGGTGTCTGGTGGGGACGTGGAATAAGAGGCGCTAGTTCAGGTATGCTGGTCCTGTGTCATGGAGGGCTTTGTAGGCAGGCATGTGTGAGAAGCTTGAAGCTGATCCTTTTGTTGAATGAGAGCCAATGGAGTTCTTGGAGGTGTTCGGAGATGTGGCTGCGGTGAGGAATGTTTAGGAGCAGTCTGACTGCTGTGTTTTGAACGTTCTGAAGTTTTCTGAGTAGTTTCTGGGTGACACTGGCGTAGAGTGTGTTGCCGTATTTGAGTCTGTTGCTGATGAGTGCGTGGGTGACTGTTTTTCTGTATTCCATGGGGAGCCATCTGAATGTCTTTCAAAGCAGGCAGAGTGTGTGAAAGCACAATGAAGTGACGGCGTTGATCTGATTTTATTATGTTTTGTTATGTAATAAATTGTTAATTTTGCATTATGCCTACTTCAAGTTGGTTTCCATGGAATATTGCCCACAATTCTTACATTTAATGGGGTTGTATTAAGGTTTGACACTAGTTCCATTAACCACTTGCCATTCAAGGTTGCTTTTCATGTTTTTTTCGAGTGGAAAAGAAAGATCACAAGGCACATTGGGGAGCAGGGGAATGACGTATGCATGGGCAGTCAGAGCTCCTCTCCAGCCTCTGCTTTTGCTAGTGATAAAGCATCCAACAACTTTTTCATTTTAGACCTCAGAATCTCTTGAGCAACAGTGGACAGTTTATAACTGACAAACCCTAAATCTGATCTGAGGAATGCTGCTTCAGAGAGAAGAAAGTGATGTGTGTTCCATGACAGAGGATGAAGAGGAGCGATCATATTGGAAGTGGCACTCAGGCCTGTCAACACAACAAAGAGCCGAGCAGCCAATCTGAAAACCAGGACCAGAAATTTGTGGGTGACATGGTCCAGTCTGCCGCAGAGCCTCAGATTGTGACACGATCTGGATCAGGTCACCTACTGCGCTAATGGCTGAAAATGGAGATATCTACAAGTGATGGAGAGGAGCAGCAGTCAGACAGGCCTAAAAGAGATGTAACACGAGTGCTGCCATGAGCTACTTGAATAACGGAAAAGATGAGGCACTTGGCTTAGGCTCTCAGGGTGGACTGCACAAACAGTGGAGAACAAAGTGTGAGCATGATGCAGCCTGCAGATACTGTAACAGAGCAAAGACAGGCACAGCACTGAGGTGACAGTGAGAGAGGGTTTTTAAAGAAACCCTCCTGGAGTGGAGGAATACTTATCCACCTAAAGATCGAGTCCCAGTTTAGAGGAAGAAGCAAAGAAGAGAAATTTGTGGATTAGTGGAAGACATTTAGGGCATGGGCTCCCAAGGCAGTGGGAGAAGGGATGCATGCTTAAGATTGATACAGAGGAAGTCTTCATATTATCATGCAGGGCCACTGTTAGAGCTCCCTAACACATGACAACTTCATTCTTGGTACCACTTTGGGCCCTCCATAACAGCATTTAGTGAAAATAACAGAAACGTGTTGAAATTGATATAGATTTTCTTACACAAAGCAAACTATTAGTAAACTGTAAAAAGCTGTGGAACTACATTAGGGCCTCTTTTGCAGTGAAATGTTCAGGGTGAAATAGCACCCACCACCATAGATAAATTATAGAGACTATGCAATTATATCACACCACTGGGAGAACAACCCTCAGCCCCCATATGGAGAGGAACCTCTTGTAAACAAGAGCATTCTAAGGAATAATGAAGCTAGACTCTCCCTATTTGCTTAACTTAAGGGGAGACTTCAGGGAGGGAACATGAAGGGAGATAGCACTTTGACTATTCGATGACCAAATGATGCATAATAATAAAGGCAAAAGAGACTCTTTGTGAAAGACATACTAGGAGCAAGAAAGTAAGATAAAGGATAACTTGGACCTTAGTTGACAATGGTCTCATCTGGGACTACTCACACAGGAATACCTACAACATTTCCTGACAGGCATAACAATGAAACCATTTTCAGAACTGAGCTCAAGTCCTTCCTCTACAAGCTGTAGAAGGGCACAGGAGAGCTGAGAAATAGAGAGGATGACCTGGAGAGAGCTCCTGATGACCGTTTTGAATAATACCAAGAAGGGTGCCGACCAATGTTCCCTCTAATTTTTCTTTCTCATGTGCGGCAATAGATTGTTGGTGTGCGCACTTTTCTTGCTTGTGTGCGCAATTGAGTGATAAGATGTGCAACAAGACAAGTCAACCAGCTACCATGTAAAAGTAAATAGCAAGCATTGGCACTGTCAATAGGTCTTGCTTTTAATTTAAAGTTACTTCTTAGGCATTGATTGGTTTAAGTACTGAATAAGTCATCACACATGCACCTTTTCACTCATCCATGCACTTGTGCATCCATAAATTACTTATTCATTCTTGCATTCACCAACTTACACAACCACAATACAACACATACACAAGTTAGCCACATATGCAAGATAAAAGAGAATAAAAGTAGAAAAAATAAAACATGCTATTGCCTGAAAATGGGAGATGCAAGCTTGCAATAACAAAATTAAACAAAGCAGAAGGTATTGTACATAGTTGTGGACGTCCTGCAATGGCACAGTATTGCAATGCCCTTGCACCACGCAAGGGGAGGGGGCAAGAGCGACGCAGCACTAATGAGAAGAAAACTTTAGAAACATATCAAAAATGTGCCCAATTCTCTCTCTCTCTCTGTCTCCCTCCCTCTCTCTATCTCTCCCTTCCTCTCTCTATCTCTCCCTTCCTCTCTCTATCTCTCCCTCCCTCTATCTCTCCCTCCCTCTCTCTGTCTCCCTCCCTCTCTCTATCTCTCCCTCTCTCTCCCTCTCTCCCTCCCTCTCTCTCTCCTCTCTCTCTGTCTCTCTGTCTCTCTCTGTCTCCCTCTGTCTCACTCACTCTGTCTGTCTCCCCTCTCTCTCTCTCTGTCTCCCTTCCTCCCTCTCTCTCCCTCTGTCTGTCTCCCTCTCTCTCTCTCTGTCTCCCTCCCTCTGTCTCCCTCCCTCTGTCTCCCGCTCTCTCTGTTTCCCTCTCTCTCTGTCTCCCTCCCTCTGTCTGTCTCCCTGTCTGTCTCTGTCTCCCTCCCTCTGTCTCTCTCCCTCTGTCTCCCTCCCTCTGTCTCCCTCCCTCTGTCTCCCTCCCTCTGTCTGTCTCCCTCTGTCTGTCTCCCTCTGTCTCCCTCTGTCTGTCTCCCTCTGTCTGTCTCCCTCTGTCTGTCTCCCTCTGTCTCCCCCTGACTCCCTCCCCCTGACTCCCTCCCTCTGTCTCCCTCCCTCCCTCTGTCTCCCTCTCTCTCTGTCTCCCTCTCTCTCTGTCTCCCTCTCTCTCTGTCTCCGACTCCCTCTGTCTCCCTCTATCTGTCTCCCTCCCTCTGTCTCCCTCTGTCTGTCGCCCTCCTCCCTCTGTCTGTCTCCCTCTGTCTCACTCCCTCTGTCTCCCTCCCTCCCTCTGTCTCTCTCCCTCTCTCTCTCTCCCTCTCTCTCTCCCTCTCTCTCTCTCTCTGTCTCCCTCTCTGTCTCCCTCTGTCTCCCTCCCTCTGTCTCCCTCTCTCTCTGTCTCCCTCTCTCTGACTCCCTCTGTCTCCCTCTATCTGTCTCCCTCTATCTGTCTCCCTCCCTCTGTCTGTCGCCCTCCTCCCTCTGTCTGTCTCCCTCTGCCTGTCTGTCTCCCTCTGTCTCCCTCCCTCTGTCTCCCTCCCTCTGTCTCCCTCCCTCTGTCTCCCTCTCTCTCTGTCTCCCTCTCTCTCTGTCTCCCTCTCTCTCTGTCTCCCTCCCTCCGTCTCCCTCCCTCCCTCTGTCTCCCTCCCTCTGTCTCCCTCCCTCTCTGTCTCCCTCTCTCTGTCTCCCTCCCTCTGTCTCCCTCCCTCTGTGTCCCTCCCTCCCTCTGTCTCCCTCCCTCTGTCTCCCTCCCTCTCTGTCTCCCTCTCTCTGTCTCCCTCCCTCTGTCTCCCTCCCTCTGTGTCCCTCCCTCTATCTCCCTCTGTCTGTCTCCCTCCCTCTGTCGCCCTCTGTCTCCCTCTGTCTGTCGCCCTCTGTCTCCCTCTCTCCGTCTCCCTCCCTCTCTCTGTCTCCCTCTCTCTGTCTCCCTCTCTCTGTCTCCCTCCCTCTGTCTCCCTCTCTCTCTGTCTCCCTCTCTCTCTGTCTCACTCCCTCTGTCTGTCTCACTCTGTCTCTGTCTCCCTCCCTCTGTCTCTCTCCCTCTGTCTCCCTCCCTCTGTCTCCCTCCCTCTGTCTGTCTCCCTCTGTGGGTCTCCCTCTGTCTGTCTCCCTCTGTCTGTCTCCCTCTCCCCTGACTCCCTCCCTCTGTCTCCCTCCCTCTGTCTCCCTCTCTCTCTGTCTCCCTGTCTCCCTCTCTCTGTCTCCCTCTATCTGTCTCCTTCCCTCTGTCGCCCTCCTCCCTCTGTCTGTCTCCCTCTGTCTGTCTCCCTCACTCTGTCTGTCTCCCTCTGTCTGTCTCCCTCTGTCTGTCTCCCTCTGTCTGTCTCCCTCTGTCTGTCTCCCTCTGTCTCCCTCCTTCTGTCTGTCTCCCTCTGTCTCCCTCCCTCTGTCTCCCTCTTTCTCTCTCTCCCTCTGTCTGTCTTCCTCTGTCTCCCTCTGTCTGTCTCCCTCTCTCTGTCTCCCCCTCTCTGTCTCCCTCCCTCTCTGTCTCCCTCTCTCTCTGTCTCACTCTCTCTCTGTCTCCCTCTCTGTCTCCCTCCTTGTCTGTCTCACTCTGTCTGTCTCTGTCTCCCTCCCTCTGTCTCCTCCCTCTGTCTGTCTCCCTCCCTCTTTCTCCCTCCCTCTGTGTCCCTCCCTCTATCTCCCTCTGTCTGTCTGTCTCCCTCTGTCTGTCTCCCTCTCCCCCTGACTCCCTCCCTCTGTCTCTGTCTCCCTCTCTCCAGGTACTTTACTGTCCTAAAACCCACGTGAGGCAACTGCCAACATGGCGGGTGTCCTAGAGGCCAGCTCTAGATTCACCATCAAACCACGGGCTCAAACCTGACGGGGCAGGCTCAGCCTGTTATCCCTACTAGGTCGGTAAAAATGGTGCCACTGCTACTGAGTTTGTTATTGATGGCTCGTGCCATCTAAAGGACCACGAGAGACTATTCGGTTTGCGGTGTGAGCTATAGACGGCGCTATAAAAACCTGGCACCCACATACACATTTGTGTCACAAACAACACCTCCAACACACACAAGTGTTCCCATCATGCATGCACATGTGCACAATAGCTCGACCTCACATGCAAAAACCTTCACTGTGCATACACATAGAACAGACAGGACACACATTCGCACACACACTCATGCCACATCCACACTAATGATAAAAAATAGTCTGGGCCACTGAAATTATGCGACAGGGAAGGGGCGAGTTATCTTTTGTTTTAGTTTCTGAATGTAATCGATTTCGGTTAAGAGCACCGCTGTCCTGATTAATGGCAGTCTAATTATATTTTACACCTCCTTTTACTTCACTTTAAAAGCTTGAAAGATTTCTCATATACTTTCAGCAAAAAATATTCTCAATGTTATTTATAATGAAATTCTCAGTGTCACTCATAGTCATTGAAATGCACTCATAATTACTCTAAAATTACGAAGATGTCACACATGCCAATCTGAAACCTTGGCAGCTATGTGGAGGAGCCAGAGGTCCGTGGACTTTGCAAACGGGACTCGGGCTGCAGAGAAAGCTCTGGGAATTCTCTCCTGCTGTTTAATGACAGCGTTGCAGGCATTTAAACGTCCCCCATTAGCATTTCTAAAGACAAAAAACACGTCTTTAGAAATGCATTTGGAAGCGCAGCAGCATCACCATGAGCCGCACTTCAGAGGCTCCAGTGAAGTATTTACTGAATGTGTGGAATCCTTTGTAGTGCGCGCTGATTGTAGGTGACTGCGCGGAGGGAAACCTAGGTGTGCGCGCCCGCTCAGGCGCGCAGTTTAGAGGGAACCATGGTGCCGACCATTAATGCTGGAAGAGAACCTGGAAGAGCACATGACGAATGAAGAGGACCTAGAAAAGGTGAAAACAATATGGGTGAAACAACATCTGAATAAAAGTTAGTGAATAAGATGATAGCCAGTCATATGTCCGCAAACGTTTTCACTCATCTAGGAACAGACCATAGTATGCTTCCACTAAACTTGACTGCACACACAGTGGCTGGGATCACAGACTGAAGGGTCTTCAGATGTTGTGACAAGCATAGCTTGTTAGAGGAAAAAGAAGTGATCATAGTGATTGCTTGCACCTTCTGTAGCAGACACAGCAAAGGCATAGGGCAAAGCTTTACTGCAAGTGAAGAATATCAGCAAAACCATAGAAAAAGAGACAGAAGGCGACTCGTCTGAATGATTCTAGTGACAGCAGTAGAGACCCTGTGAAGCTGCTGCTGGTCAGAACATGCTTTATATTTCAGTTTGTTGGGTAGAATGGGGCTGATGGGTTATTTTACTCTTGAGAGTAGTAAAGTGCAGTTTTGTTTAGTGCCTATGTTTTGTTGTACATTCTAGAGGATTTGTAAGATGAGGCTACCTCAAGGCGGGCTGATGCACAACTATTAGAGGTTTGTTGGGCTTGGTTCCAACCAGAACCATAAAGAAAGGTCTCAAGATTACTAATACAGTTACAATTTCAAGGAGTAGGTCACCATGCCCAAACTAGTGGCAGCTCTGAACCATCTAAAGGAATCAAATGGCAATATGTATGATTCAAGAAATTCACTGAATCAGGAGGGATTGGGATCACTCAAATCAAGATGGTTTCTCCTATATTTTCCATCTGTGCTGCTTGGGGTAGCTATGTGGTGTTCTCAAACCTTTCACAGGATAATAGCGAGGGTGGTAGTTGGCGGGATGGGCAGGCCATTGAGCATGTGTATGTCTGAGTAGTCTCTATGACTACTCAGACATACACATTGTCCTCACTACATGCTGCCTACAGGAATCAAGAGGCATTCCTCAAAAAGCAATCTCATATATGTTCCAAAGTGTGAAGTGGAACATTAAAATAGATCTAGACTTCAACCTTAGCTAAAATAAAGATCACAACAGCAATTTGGAAGTGAAGGGTTGTATCCAGGGGGTTCAGGGACTGGATGGGTTATGTTGGATTTATAGATGTATGTCAATCTTCACACAGGATGATTGTGACTACACGTTATTCAATAGCATATAAGTCTTATGAGCTATTGGACCATGTCTCGATTAGGAACTGCATCTTATTCAAGGCAAGAGATACTTAAATAGGACATATAGCTTTGTCTGACACAGATCCAATGTCCTTGATATTGTCAGATATTCAGACACAGATTAGAAGCAGAAGGTGGTGATAAAAGGGCAAGTTACTGTATGATGCAGCCCTCTTAACAGGAATTACTAATACCACCAGGAACTGGAACTGCCTGCTGGAAAATGATAGAGGCAGTGTAGGAATGGCAGTGTTATGGGATACTCTGAAAACAATCATTAGAGGACTTTTTTAACATAACATGGCTATAGTTAGATCTAATTTGGAGTAATAATTGATAGACCTAGAGAGGGATCATAAAACAACTACATTGACTAAGTTGTGGCAAAAAAACTAGCTTTTCAAGCCCAATTATGCTATGGCCAAAACAAGCAAAAAAAAATTGTAACTCTCTGGGAACAGGGGAGAGTGGATGCTGACCTGAGAGCTAAAGTTGTGAGTGAGAGAGTAAATGAAATTGTAAGGGAAGGGGGAAATATTTGCAATGATGAAGACATCACAGGTAACTTCCAGCTGCTTTATAAGAAATTGTACACAGATGAATCATTGGCTAGGTAGACATTGTGAACTATGTTATAACCTTGGAATGTTTAGATTCTTCTGCCTGCAAACAGATACATTAGAAGCCTCCTTACCTATGGAGGAACTAATGGCATTCATAGATAAACTGAAAATGGAGAAGTCATCTGGTCCTGAGGGCTACCCAGCTGCTTTCTATAATACTTTCTGCACAAGTCTGGCATCAATACTAACCAGAATATTCAACTTGAGTTCTGAAAATCAGATCCCTCACTACTTTCATGCAAGATGTAGAAATTGCAGTTTTTCTTAAGGTGAGTTAAGTCACTACTTGGTGTGCCTCTTATAGGCCTATATATGATATTTGTCTAGATGGTCTGATGTTTACTTACATCCTCACAGCATGACTGAACACCTTTTGCCAGACTTGGCTGTCAGGGTTACGTTCATAAAGATATCTGTAATCATGATTAAAGGGGGGATGATAAAGGATGCAAATTGCTTCAGATGGAATAGGAAGGCCAGTTGCTCATAGTATGTCTCATTCTGCTACACTTCCTCAACTTAATGCATTCTATAGATATCTCCATTACAGTAATATCATTCTGGATGCATTTGATATTTAGTGTGATACCTAGTCAAGATGGATAAGATATTAGGACAGGAAAGGGTGGGTTAGTCCCACCCAATATTCTGGACATAATGTTATGATTTCTCCCATGATATGAGGTGAATTTGATTTGGCAGCCATTTTCAAGTGTATATAGAGATACCTCTAAAAATAAAAAACTCTTTCCATTTATTTGGATGTACACCGGATTCTTTTCGTCTCACTGTAGGAGCATGTCCAAACTGAGATCTTTTTCGAACCTTTGGCTGTGCGAACTCAAAGTCCTGCAAGACCACGCAATCATCCACTTCTTCATCAATAGACCAACTGGCACCACTACCAAGCCTCCCAACACCTCCCACCACAGCTGGATCAAAGTGTCAGAGAGCCAGTGGACCAACGCCCTCAACACTTCCCAATCTGACACAGCAACAAACCTAGAACAGGCTGTCACACACTTCTCTGCCTGGATCTCCAATTGCGCCGACAGAACCACCCCCATCAAGCCCCCCAAACCCAAAAAAAATACCAAACACGCCAGTTGGTACACCAATGAGTTTAGAACCACCAAATGTACCTGCAAGCAACTCTAAAAGAAATCAGACACCAGCAGGCATCCTGTAGACAGAGCCACCTTGAAGGCAGCCCTCAACCAATAGCACCAGCTCATGAAAAATATGAAAAGGAATGCCCTTGTGAATCACATCAAAGCCAGCAGAAACCACAGCAACAGCTCTTCAACATTGTCAGGGAGTTCAGCCACCGAAAACATCATCACTCCTTCTCAGGAACTCTGTGACAGCCTGCCGGACTTCTTCCATGACAAGATCCGCACCATCTACAAAACCTTTGGTCCTCAACCGTACACCGTCAAGCTCTGCACCCTCATGGTCCCTACCGAGGTGAGCCCCGACCACCCTCTCACCTCATGAAACCAGTTTACTACACAGAACACCACAGCCCTCAAACTCCGTCCACTCAGGATCACCCACAGACCCCTGTCCTCACCACATTTTTAACCTCAGGAGCATGAAGATCAGCTGCCAGCTCTACCACCATCTTCAAAGCATCCGTCACCAGGGCCACCTCCACCGAAGAATGGAAACACACATAAGTCAAACCTCTTCTCAAGAGACCATCTGCTGACCCCAGCAACCTCAAAAAACTACCTTCCCGTCTCTGCGCTCCCCTTTTCCACTAAAGTCAACGAAAAAGCCATCAACCATCAACTCATCAAACACCTGGAAAACAAAAATCTTCTAGACACCTCCGAATCCGGATTCCGCACCAACCACAGCACCAAAATTACCCTGATTGCTGCCACTGATGTCATCAGAACTCTCCTAGAACGGGGAGAGGTGGCAGCACTAATCCCCCTCAACCTCTTAAGAAGGTTTTGACACAGTATCACATCATACCCTAATTAAAAGACTTCATCACATCAGAATCCAAGGAAATGCCTTCAAATGGATCACCTCTTTCCTCACTGGAAGAACCCAGAGAAGCCACCTACCACCATTCACCTAAGAACCCAAAAACATCATCTGCGGTATCCCTCAAGGCTCATCCCTCAGTCCCACTCTGTTCAACACCTGTATGACCTCTTTAGTCAACATCGTCAGAGCCCATGGACTAACCATCATATCCTATGCCCATGACAGCCAGCTCATCCTCTCGCTCTCAGAAGACCCCACCACCACAAAGGCCAACTAGTGCAGATGCTTGACAAGCATCGCCGACTGGATGAAGAACAACTCCCTGAAGCTCAACCCAGACAAAATGGAAGTGCTGATCTTTAGGAACAGCCCCTCCCTGTGGAATGACTCCTGGCAGCCCTCTAAACAGAGTCCCTCACCCACTCCCACAGACCACGCCCTCAACTGCCGCATCATCCTGGACAGCAAACTCACCTTGAAAAGTCAGATCAACACAAGTTCATCTCCCTGCTTCCTCACTCATTACATGCTCCGAAGCGCCTTCACATGGCTCCCTATCAACCCTAGACAAACTGTCACTCAAGCCCTAGTCACCAGCCATCTGAACTACAGCAAAGCACTCTACATTGGACTCACCAGTCACCTCCTGAAGAGACTTCAAACCATACAGAACTCAAGGGCCAAACTCATCCTCGACCTCCCAAAATGGACCCACAACACCCCTCACCTCAAGAAACTCCACTGGCCCCCCTTCAGAAGAGATGTCAGTTCAGGATGCTGGTCCACACCTACAGAATATTTTACAACCTAGAACCAGCATACATCAACCACCGCGTGAACTTCCCCAACCCTCCAGACATCTGCACTCTCCAGCCCTCTCCCTCGCTCACTCCCCTGCATCAGCCGACTCAACAGTGGAAGATGCTCCTTCTGCTACCTCACTGCCAAATCCTGGTACGACCTCCGCCTTCACCTCCGGACCTCCACAGGTTGTTCAACTGACTACCTGAAGCAGCAAGGTCTCAGAGCCTGGATACCCTCACCGGTGACAAGCTGCGCTATACACATCCTGTTTGATTTGATTTGATTGCTCAAGTAGTACATTCAAGTTGGTATTCTTGAACTTTGTACATAAATATTGAGACTTATATGCAAGTTAAATTACTTTTAATTTTGAAACCACGGGTGGTAGCAAAGCCATTTTTCACACACCTGAATTGGATTACAGGATAGTGTGAAGTAACAGCTTGGTATGAATATTTATTTTTTTAAATGGAGTCTCTGAGTTTTGAATGCCTTAAAATACACTACTATCTCATTTTTTTATGAGTGTTTGATTTTTATGTGATCATTTAGTAATAATAGGGATCTTACATATTAATGTTTATTTCCAGTTTATCTTAGGCATAGTATTACAGAGAAAAATAACTGAAAATAGAGAGAGACACTTAATGAAAAGACATAACCACTTTTATTTATTGTTTGGACATATTCCTGTAGTCTGATTCACATCTTTAAATTCTAAGATCAGAGAGAGTGAGTCTAAACTACAGGCAAAATCGTCGGTTGGTACAATCAGAACGTTACTATTAGTGACCCAAAACCACTGGCAAAACCCTCAGTTGGTAAGATCAAAATGGTACTATTTCGGCTAATGTTTCTCTTTCCCATTCTCCTTCCCCCCCAGAGGTCTCAGATATTCTTAATATACAAGTTCTAGAGAGGGTGTGGGGGAGACAGAGGCGAAGTGCACTCACACAGGTGGAAAGGCTTTTTTTGGCAAAACCAGCTCTGATCGATACACACCACAAGGCAGTCCCATGCCTGACGCATTTCGGCCTTGACGTCCGTTCTCGATGGCAGCACGTTAAAAACTGCAACTTCACTCCCAATATATCGCCATGATTCTATATCAGTCTCAGGTGAGCACATAATTAGTTTCAATGCATTGTGGGATTGGGAGTCTAAATATTACCCTAATGGGTTTGCAGCCAAAACACCTGCTAAAATAAAAAATACATTTCTTACTGCCAGTGTGAGTCAAACAAGTCAGTTCAAATTCCATAGCAACCTGGTTCCGCAATCGCTATTGAGATAAACATACCACGGATCCGATGTACTTTTCGCGGTGGTGCAGCTTCATGGCCGGGCCGGCCATAAATTATGTCAAGAAAAGGGTGCCCCCAGGTGAAGTGCACTCACACAGGTTGAAAGGCTTTTATTGGCAAAACCAGCTCCAATCGATACACACGACAAGGCAGTCCCATGCCTGACGCATTTCGGACTTGACGTCCTTTCTCGAAGGCAGCACGTGAAATACTGCAACTCCACTCCCAATATATGCCCATGATTCTATATCAGTCTCAGGTGAGCACATAATTAGTTCCAATGCATTGTGGGATTAGGAGTCACAATATTACCCTTGTGGGTTTGCAGCCAAAACACCTGCCAAAATAAAAAATAAATTTCTTACTGCCGGTGTGAGTCAAAGTCAGGTCAAATTCCATAGCAACCTGGTTCCGCAATAGCTGTTCAGATAAACAAACCACAGATCCACTGTACTTTTCGCGGCGGTGCAGCTTCACGGCCGGGCCAGCCATAAATTATGTCAAGAAAAGGGTGCCCCCAGGCGAAGTGCACTCACACAGGTTGAGAGGCTTTTATTGGCAAAACCAGCTCCGATCGATACACACCACAAGGCAGTCCCATGCCGGACGCGTTTCGGACTTGACGTCCTTTCTCGAAGGCGGCACGTGAAATACTGCAACTTCACTCCCAATATATCCCCATGATTCTATATCAGTCTCAGGTGAGCACATAATTAGTTCCAATGCATTGTTGGATTGGGAGTCCAAATATTACCCTTGTGGGTTTGCAGCCAAAACACCTGCAAAAATAAAAAATACATTTCTTACTGCCAATGAGAGTCAAACAATGTCAGTTCAAATTCCATAGCAACCTGGTTCCGCAATCGCTGTTCCGATGAACATACCACGGATCCGCTGTACTTTTCGCGGTGGTGCACCTTCACTCATGACATGATGTAATATGTGAGGCCATTAGCAGTGCATTGTAGGGGACCTAAGTTATATTTAGCTAAGGTAACTATAACTGCTGAATTGCAACAGTTTTGTACGAGTGAAATTTGAGCCCAACTTTAAAGTCCCTGCAAACTTTGGCTTTTTTTAGTGAATTTCAATGATTTTATAATTCTATTTCCTAACTATAACCTCCCTGAAACCTTTGCTATTTTCCAGTTAATTTCTCAATTTTTTAAAAATCTAGTAATTTTGTGAGTGATGTCACTGACCATGTCATGAGTGAAGTAATATGTGAGGTCATAAGCAGAGAACATTACTGGAGCATAAATTATAGTTACCTCAGGTAACTATAACTGCTGAATTGCACTGGTTTTGTATGAGTGAAATCTGAGCCTAACTATAATGTCCCTGTAACCTTTGTTTTTTTTAATGAATTTCAAAGGATTTTAAATTCAATTTCCTAATTATTAAGTCCCTGTAATCTTTGTTTTTTTAGTGAATTGCTAAGGTTTTTTTAACAGTAAGTAACATGTCCATTATAATTCACAGTGAGGGGGCGTTGAACGTAGGGCCTGGCCTGGCGTTATGCTGCCCCCACCCAAGCTTGCTGCTCCTGCCCCCTCCTCCTTGACAATCCATTGCCATAGTCCATGACCCTGATCCATCATTACAGTCATGTGTGGCTGTTGTTCTGCAACTGACCTTCCTGCCCACCCTAAACAGTTAGCTTGCTGCCACATCCGTCTCCTCCCTACCCTCTGTTGCCCGAGTTCATGCACCAGCACCCTCCTTCCTGCTCTGCATGGTCCAATGTGCTGCCACTACCCTCCATTTACCTTGATGTCCCTACTTACTCCTCCTGCCCTCTGTTCCTCAATTATATGCCCCATCATTGTCCTACTGATTAGCCTCTGTGCCTACCTTGGGGCCTCTACCCTCCTTCCCCCTGCCCTCCAAAGTCTATGTGCATATTCCTACTCTCTCCTTTTTGCCCAGCAAATTCCATGGACCTACCACCCTACTATCTACTCTTGAGTGTTCTGTTGAGTTGCCACTGTCCTTCCCACCTGCCTAGCATGTTCAGATGGCTGCCTCCTATCCCTGCCAATTCCACCCTGCCTGTCTAAGTTACATGCCCTTATCCCCTACCTTTTGTCCTCCATGGTCCATTTTGCTGCCATTCCCTTTGGCCCTCAACTGTTCCTCCTGCCTGCCCTGCGTGGTCTGTTGTGAAGCTCCTTCCCCTGCCCTCTTTTGTCTGTGTTCAGCACCTACCCCTCCCATCTGTACTACATGGTCCTTGTGTTATGTTGCAACTGACCCTCCTGTCTATCCAGTATGGTCAGCTTGCTGCCCTTGCCGCTCTTTCTTCTCTGCTCTCTGTTGTCCATGTGCATGGCCCTGTCCCTTCCCTTTTCTTTCTATGGTCTGTTGTGGTACACTGCCGTCCCGCTTGCCCTGTGTGGTGAATTGTGCTGCTGCAACCCCTGACGCCTGCCCTCTAAGGTCAGTTTGGGGCCCATCTCCCTACTGCCCTCTGTTATCCAAGTCCATGTCCCTACCCCATTCCTCCTTCCCTCCATGATCCAATGTACCCTACTTGCCAACATTTTGAACTTGGTAAGAGGGAGATTTTGGGAAAAAAAACTGGGGAATTGATTTTCCCTATTGACTTAAATTGAAAAACAGGAGATTTTAGGCAGGAGAAAGATTAAATAAAGCCCTTAAGGGCTTAAAGATATCGTGATTCTCCTGCCTGAAACGGGTCTGTTGGCATGTACTACCTCTTCCTTCTGCCATCAATGGTCTATTATATTGCCACAGCCTCTCTTGTCTGTAGTGTATGGTTGTTTTTTTGCCCCTGCCCCCCCTTTCCCCTGCCCTCTATGGGCAGTTGTGCTGCTATAGCCCCTCCTGCCTGCCCAGCATGGTCAACTTGTTGTCTCTGCACACTCCTCCATGAGAGGGTCTTATTCCCATAGAAATGATGGTTAGTGCTCTAAACAACTAAAATGAGAACATATTTTCTGAGTTCTCAAATAGCGTCAAAGCACTTTTGAATAATTTGCTTACTTTGTTTTTTTTATCCAGTTCATCACATCATTATATGTTACAATTAAGGGAGAGGATTTGGCATTACGGCCAGAGCTGCAGACTTTGCAACTGGGGAACCAGATTCAGGTTTTGGCGTCAGCTCGGCATCCTGCGATTCTGGGCAAATCACTTAATCTCCCCATACCTAAAACCAAAATGAATGTGTCCTTGTGTAATGTAACTGATGTTCATACAAAGCACTCCAATACTTTTGGCTCAAGTCTGCACTATATAAAACAGCAGAAAAATAACAAATTAAATGTTTTGCACATTTCTGTCATTGGGCTATACTTGGGCTGCATTTGGGTGATATTGGTGCTATATATTAGGATTTTTTTTCTCTGGTGGCCTTCTTGGGATGCCTATTTGTTATGAAGCTCCCTATTTTCCTCATTTACTACAGTATCCTGGATGGAGCTCGCGGCGTTGTACGTCATGGAATTCCACGGAGTTATAAAAAGTCAATGAAAATATGCGTAGCTCCACCCATCCCTAATTAACATTTTTGACGCAGTTTCTAGCTGGATGAAAAGTAAACCCATGGTATTATAGCACACAAACATGATTACATGCACTTAACTGAACCTTTAGAATTCAAAATAACAGATGCAATAAAAAATAAATCAGCTAGTTTTGTAAAAAACAACATACTATGTAATCCATTAGGAGAAGTAATGAAGAGTGACTGATGGTTTGAAAATACTAAGCAGGCTTGGGCGCTGGGTTAGGACAGAGTTGGACCAGCAGAGTCCCATTAAAATATGAAAAACTAAATGGTATTCTTAAATACTGGCAGGCGTGGTCTGGTGCATGTGAGCCCTTTATGGATAGCACTGTGTGGGCACAGTTACAGCCGCCTGCTGTCTCTCGGCTCATGGCAGACTCCTGCCTTCCTTGTTCTCAGGAGTAGGATGCCAGAATTAATTTACTTCAGCTTGGCTCTGAATACAAACGGCCAAGCGGAGGGCAACAAAGGGGAAAGCTTGACCAACGGAAGCAGAATAAAAGTTATAAAATACATCCCTTTAAAGAGATCAAGAATTCAGCCACTAGCTTTTTCTAGGCATGCAGCATTAACTATTTTAATAGATTCATCAGCGTTTGTATCTGCCAAAACAGAAGTGACAAATTAATCGCTTATTGAACATTTTCATAATAGATGCTGCGTGGAGTCAGGTAATCTGTTAAAATAGGCAGATTTGCATATCCTGCGGCTGTCTGCTCAAGGACAACACAGGCAGAGAGCTCTTCACGCGCACATAGAAGGGCGTCTGAGCAAAGCTGAGAGAGTTACTACTGCTTCTTATTTTAACAGCAGCAAGCTTTTCATCGTAATTTAATTGTATTCACCTTGATGCTACACTGACTGTACACCATACAACTCCCCTGCACCCGTACTATCGGACTGCACTCTAAGCAGTTGCAGCGTTCACCATGTTTATCTTTGTTTTCCTAAAGGCTACCTGTATGAACACCCCTGCCCTCACCCCCGTCACAAGTAGTTGCTCATCTTAGCTTAGTCGGTCCCTGCGGACCCCAAGTCTATAGTGTTCTGCAGTGCCTGTGGCAGTGCCGCTTCACGAGCTCTAGACATTTTCTCCATCAGTCACATCAGTAAATAATTTGCGCTCCAAAAAACAAACAACAATTCCCGGCAGCGCGCAACTGTGACGCAGTCAAAAATTGCCAGCAGCATGAGCATATGCGACAATGCCTCGGTCTCTGGAGATAATAAGGTGGCCATTTTGGAACTTGTCTTTCTACACTATTGACCATGTAAATAGTGTTGAAAAATGGGGTGGGCACTGGCAAACTCTGCTACGCTGCGGTTGACTGAGTTTTTGTCAAATTTTGAGTTCCAAACAGGGTGTGGAGTTGGCAAAGTCTGTGAACTTCGCCGCCAGAGCAGAGTGTACCACCCACACTTACAGAAAATGTTTTCAGTTGTACGCTTTAATTCCTTCAAGATGGAGTTCAGATGTGCCACACTTTAGGCATAAATTCAGAATGTTAACACTCTAGTTGCTGATTAGAACACTGCAGTAAAGCTGCTAATCACCAGGGAGTAAATTGGCAGTCTGCGGCTGGTGTTGAGAGTACATGTTTCAGTCTGCATGTCAGAATATTTTAATGAAATAGAAGAGGAAGATATTTGAGAATCCACTTAGAAAGTGTCCTAATTTTTCTTTCTAAAGCACTAACCATAATTTCTAGAACAAACTCAACCCCCTCATTTTGTTCCTTTCTAAATTAAATGTTTCAAGTTTTACCAGTTTGATTCAATCAAAATGGCTGCAGGTGTATCATAATTTTGTAACACTGTTAGCACTCTAGTTGTTCTTTATAACACTCTTTTGAGGCTGAAGTAGAACACAAGGGAATCAGCTGGCAGTCTGCTCCCGTTGGAAGCAAATGATTTACTGAGAATGTTAGACTTAATTTTCATATGGTTGAGAAAGATAGTGTAAATTTATAGAAAATATGCTGCTCTCATTTTAGCTTCTGGAGCACCTTCCGTAACCTCCATGGAAAAATCTGGAGAAAACAGTTTTCTCATGAATAAAATTCTGTCAGAAGGCTTTTTCACAGGGTAAAATTACCTTAGAGCACACCACAATTCCTAAAATTATTTTGGTACCATCAACAAAGGATTTATAGTGTAGCTAAAATGTGTTATTGCCCTTTATACGTTCTCCTTTTTGTGACCCTGAAAATCTGCCATTCAGTTAACTGCATTCAATGAGATGCTATCATGTATATTATTCCCAAGATGGCTAACAACACTTCCTGGTTGAAGTGTTGGCAGCCAATTAGATCCCACCATGAGATCTGTACTTAGGCTCTGCCCAGGTATACACATTTGATTTTTCTTAAATATCTCCAAAACTTCTGAATGGAATTCCACCAAATAACACAACGTGTGGTCTCTGGCATAAAATATACAATTCAGCCAAATTTGGTATAATTCTGCCCAGAGGTTTGGGCTGTAGGCATGTCTAAAGACTATAAGGAATTGACATGGTAAACACACTTTTTTGACCCTCCTCTTTTTTTCGGCTCCAGCATGAAACTTTCCAACACACCTAAAATTACTGGCACACGCTTTTTTGGTGGAAATTTTGTGAAGATTCGTCAACCAGGGCCAATCAAATAGGCACATCAAAAAAAAGTTTTTCTCATGGAAACATGGGCCGAACTATAACTACCTACTGGCTACTACCAGTAGTTATATATATATATATATATATATATATATATATATATATATATATATATATATATATATATATATATTATCTACTGGCGGTCGCCAGTAGATAGTTATAGTTACAACCTATTATCCATAGGAAATCCGCGACATTCTATTTGAAATAACTCTCTTGCCGGTTGACGTATCTTCGCAAAATTTTCAAACTTTGTGGGGCGCTCCGGTCCGCTCCTACCCTGAAAATCTCGGGGGGATTCGTCAAGTGCGGGCCGAGAAAAAAGGGGGGTCCCAAAACGCGTTTTCCCCATGCAATTTTCCATAGGAAACTTTAGACACGGCTACAGCCCGAACTGCTGAACGGAATTACACCAAATTTGGCAAAGAGGTAGTTCTTGGTTCAGAAAGAACCCTTTTTGTTAAATGGTGTAAATCCGTTCAGTAGTTGCTGAGAAAATCAAAAGTAAAAAGATAGATATATCTAGGGCCGCGGATCCTCCCGAGCACGAGCTTTATGTTAATTGGCTGTCAACACTCCAAATCAGGAAGTGTTGGCAGCCATTTTGTCCCTCGGTAGAACCGAGGGACAGAAACAAGTGCGCAAAGCGCACAAAGGGGGCAGGGTAGAAACACCCTGACCCCCTAGGTCTGCTCAGGGGGTCCCACAAGGACCCCCTGGGCAAAAATGTATTTTTTTTTTTTTTTTAAATCGGCAGGATGCGCTCAGGGAGCGCGAATCCTGCCGGAAAAAAAAAAAATCGAAGCGCGGTCTCCCGCGCTTCGATAGTTAATTGGCCCCCGGGTGGGCCAAGTCCCGGGGGCATGCTGGGGGGGTTAATTTTATGTGTGGGGGCCTCTAAGGCTCCCCAAGCCCCGGGGACCACCACCCCCGGGGCTTTATGTATAATGGTGCGGGAGGGCTCTGAGCCCTCCCGCAGCCCCGGGGACCACCACCTCCCCGGGGCTTCTTTTTTTAAATTAAAAACCTGTGTGGGGGCTCCAGCCCCCACACGCCCCGGGGACCACCACCTCCCCGGGGCACTAAGAAAATTAAAATGGGGTCCGTTTGACCCAAGCCCGGGGACCACCACCTTTTCAAAATGTAGGGAGGGGGCCACGCGGCCCCCCTCCTGGAGCCTGTGGTGGCCCTGGGGACCGCCACCCCCAGGGCCGGCTCCTGCAGTGTCCCGGGGTGCCTACCCCGGGACACTGCTGTTTGCAATGACAGGACGGGAGCCTCGCGGCTCCCGTCCTGTCATTGCAAACTGCTTTGGATATTGGAAGAGAGAGCAGGAAACCTGCTCTCTCTTCCAATATCCAAAGCCGATTGCTTTTCCACATGGGGAGCTGCATCTTAGCAGCTCCCCATGTGTAAAAGCAATGCCGGCTCCCGTAGGACACGGGGAGCCGGCGGGACTGTGGGGGGCTTGGGGACCCCCCCACAGTCCCCAACGAGAGGCCAGGCCCCGGGGGATGGGGTCCCCGGGGCCATAAGTGGCCACGGAGGGGGGCCACGCAGCCCCCCTCCCCAAAGTAAAAAAATGGAAAAAAAATTTTAAAAAAGTGCAAGGCCGGCCCGGGGGATGGGGTCCCCGGGGCCTTAAATGGCCTGAGGAGGGGGGCCACGCAGCCCCCTCCAAATAAAAAAAAAAGAGGCCATGCCCGGGGGATGGGGTCCCCGGGGCCAATACAGGCCCAGGGAAGGGGGGCCACGCGGCCCCCTTCCCGTTTTTTTATTTTTATTTTAATTTTAAAAAAGGGGTAAGGCCCTGGGGGATGGGGTCCCCAGGGCCTAAAAATAGGAAAAAGGAAGGGGGGCCACACAGCCCCCCTTCAGGGGGGGGGGAAAAAAAAAACGATCGGGCCCGTAGGCCCCGCCCCTTCCTTCACCACTCTGCAAACACGCCCCTGGCGCGTTTGCAGAGGGGAACGATCCCCTTGAATACTGGGGGTCCCTGGGGGCCAACTAGCCCACCAGGAACCTCCAGTATGCGCCAGGGGCTGCCTTGCAGAGAGGTGTACAGAGGCCACGCCCCTTTTACACCTCTCTGCAACGCAGCTCTATGGCGCTTTTTGGAGGTATATGGTGGGCTAGTTGCACCCCAGGGACCCTCAGGATTCAAGGGAGTTAATCCCCCGACTTAAAACGCGCCACGGGGCGCGTTTACACAGTGGTGAAGGAGGGCGGGGCTTCAGGTGACATGTGTGCAAACAGGCCCCGTGGCGCGTTTTAAGATGGGGAATTAAATCCTCTTCAATCCTGAGGGTCCCTGGGGGCCAACTAGCCCAACAGGTACGTCCAGAAAGCGCCACAGAGCTGCGTTGCAGAGAGGTGTAAAAGGGGTGTGGCCTCTGTACATGTCTCTGCAACGCAGCCCCTGGCGCATACTGGAGGTTCCTGGTGGGCTAGTTGGCCCGTAGGGACCCTCATGATTCAAGGGGACTTAATCCCCCAACTTAAAACGCGCCACGGGGCGCGTTTGCACAGATGTCACCTCAGGCCCCGCCCCTCCCTTCACCATTGTGCAAATATTCCTCTAAAATCAGCCGAAATACGAATTCTGATTTACTCACCTGTTATCAGGAGAGACCTCAGTGCTGCATCTTTCAGCCCAGTACTAATCCTGAAAAGTAATTTTAACCGTACTTACCAGTAACTTGAATTTCCTTCCATAGGCTAACATTGACTGGTTTCACTTGGAAATTCTTCTAAGTGTGGAGTTTTGGAACTTTAAAATATTCCTCTAAAATCAGCCGAAATACGAATTCCGATTTACTCACCTGTTATCAGGAGAGACCTCAGTGCTGCATCTTTCAGCCCAGTACTGATCCTCAAAAGTAATTTTAACCGTACTTACCGGTAACTTGAATTTCCTTCCATAGGCTAACATTGACTGGTTTCACTTGGAAATTCTTCTAAGTGTGGAGTTTTGGAACTTTAAAATATTCCTCTAAAATCAGCCGAAATACGAATTCCGATTTACTCACCTGTTATCAGGAGAGACCTCAGTGCTGCATCTTTCAGCCCAGTACTGATCCTCAAAAGTAATTTTAACCGTACTTACCAGTAACTTGAATTTCCTTCCATAGGATATCATTGCCTGCTTTTTGCTGAAAAGTTTCTAAGTGTTGATTTTTGAAACATACAAATATTCCTCTAAAATCAGCCGAAATCCGAATTCTGATTTACTCACCTGTTATCAGGAGAGACCTCAGTGCTGCATCTTTCAGCCCAGTACTGGTCCTGAAAAGTAATTTTAACCGTACTTACCAGTAACTTGAATTTCCTTCCATAGGCTAACATTGACTGGTTTCACTTGGAAATTCTTCTAAGTGTGGAGTTTTGGAACTTTAAAATATTCCTCTAAAATCAGCCGAAATACGAATTCCGATTTACTCACCTGTTATCAGGAGAGACCTCAGTGCTGCATCTTTCAGCCCAGTACTGATCCTCAAAAGTAATTTTAACCGTACTTACCGGTAACTTGAATTTCCTTCATAGGCTAACATTGACTGGTTTCACTTGGAAATTCTTCTAAGTGTGGAGTTTTGGAACTTTAAAATATTCCTCTAAAATCAGCCGAAATACGAATTCCGATTTACTCACCTGTTATCAGGAGAGACCTCAGTGCTGCATCTTTCAGCCCAGTACTGATCCTCAAAAGTAATTTTAACCGTACTTACCAGTAACTTGAATTTCCTTCCATAGGATATCATTGCCTGCTTTTTGCTGAAAAAGTTTCTAAGTGTTGATTTTTGAAACATACAAATATTCCTCTAAAATCAGCCGAAATACGAATTCTGATTTACTCACCTGTTATCAGGAGAGACCTCAGTGCTGCATCTTTCAGCCCAGTACTGGTCCTGAAAAATAATTTTAACCGTACTTACCAGTAACTTGAATTTCCTTACATAGGCTAACATTGACTGGTTTCACTTGGAAATTCTTCTAAGTGTGGAGTTTTGGAACTTTAAAATATTCCTCTAAAATCAGCCGAAATACGAATTCCGATTTACTCACCTGTTATCAGGAGAGACCTCAGTGCTGCATCTTTCAGCCCAGTACTGATCCTCAAAAGTAATTTTAACCGTACTTACCGGTAACTTGAATTTCCTTCATAGGCTAACATTGACTGGTTTCACTTGGAAATTCTTCTAAGTGTGGAGTTTTGGAACTTTAAAATATTCCTCTAAAATCAGCCGAAATACGAATTCCGATTTACTCACCTGCTATCAGGAGAGACCTCAGTGCTGCATCTTTCAGCCCAGTACTGGTCCTGAAAAGTAATTTTAACCGTACTTACCGGTAACTTGAATTTCCTTCATAGGCTAACATTGACTGGTTTCACTTGGAAATTCTTCTAAGTGTTGATTTTTGAAACATACAAATATTCCTCTAAAATCAGCCGAAATACGAATTCCGATTTACTCACCTGTTATAAGGAGAGACCTCAGTGCTGTATCTTTCAGCCCAGTACTGGTCCTGAAAAGTAATTTTAACCGTACTTACCAGTAACTTATATTTTCTTCCATAGGAATCCATTGGCTGGTTTTCAGCAGAAAAGTTTCAAGTGTCGATTTTCACAAACTACAAATATTCCTTAAAAATCGCCTGTATGACTTAAACGCATTCTTTCAACTGTTTACAGGAGATGCACCAGTGCTGGATCCAGGATCCAACACTGAGTAAGAAAAAGTAACGATAACAGTTTTTACCTGCTAAGTGAATTTCCTTCCATAGGATAACATTGGTGATTCTATGAGAAAAAGTTTCTAAGTGTCAACTTTTAAAATACAATAATATTCCTTAAAAATCACGACTGTAACCAAAACGCTTTTACTCAACTGTTTACAGGAGATGTACCAGGACTGAATCTAGGATCCAGTCCTGTGGTTAGAAAAGTAATCCATAAAGTAACTAATTGCATTTAACTAGAAATTCACATTGAGCTGAATGTTGCATTGTGTTTGAAAATGTGTTGCCCATTGCAACAACTGTAACTACTGTACTTAAAAGTCTATTGCCTATGTGCAAAGTATTTAAACTAAAGTAATTCATTCTGAGAAAGTATTTTTTGTAATGTAATGTATAATGTAATTACAATGTAATTTAAAAAATAAAATATGTAAAAGAAATTGTTTCTAAAAATGTAGTAAATCAGTATGAAAAAAATTAATATAAAAATTAATACATTTAAAAATTGTCATTTAAAAAACCTTTGAAATTCACTGAAAAACAGTAGGTTTCAGGCACGTTATAGTTACAAATTAGCATTTTAAAACCTTTGAAATTCACTGAAAAAACCATAGGTTTCAGACACGTTATAGTTAGAAATTAGCATTTAAAAAACCTTTGAAATTCACTGAAAAAACCATAGGTTTTAGGGACAGTTATAGTTAGTTGGACATTGCATTCGTACAAAACCCGTGAAATTCCCCCGTTATAGTTAGTTCAGCTAACTATAACTCGCGCCCCGCAATGCACTGCTGATGACGTCACATATTACATCACTCATGACATGGTCAGTGACATCACTGATGACATCACTGATGACATCTCAAATGACATCACTGATGACATCATCCACGTGATAATCTGATGCAGCTCCTCACACCCTAATATAACCTTTGATACACCCAATCTAAATTACAGAGTGCCATTCGCAAAACCATAGACACTCCAACACCAATAACTACATACCCACTCACTGATTCTTAGGTCTACACACACACATCCACTCACTCACCCGTACAGTCACTCATACTTTCATACTTATGGTCACTCAGTACAGGACTATCATATGCACTCTTACTCCTATATAGACACTCAAACACCGCCACTCATCCATAGAGGTACTCACACACCTAGTCAGTCATGCAAATAATTAAACACACTGCCATTTACTCACCTATACAGTTATACACACACCAGCTCACTTAATCATACAAATACTAGCACATTGTTACGGTCTTATACAATCACTGATACAAGCACACACTCATCCATACAGCCACTATCACAATCACTCACTCTCGCTTATAGCTATTTATATACTCCAATACACATATATACTGCCTTTCACATATGTAGTTACTCACACATGTACCACTGGGACATACATTCACTCACTAACACACTCTTACACACACTTACCCACCCATACAGTCTATCACAGATGCACTCTTGAAACCATCCACCCAGTGAATCACCCACTCACACATCTATGCACAGTCGCACACACCCCATCCACACAAACACTCAGGCACCCATACAGATACTCATAGAACCAATCAATAACCCATATAGACACTCATGTAGCTATTCGCAAATCCATGCATCCACTTACACACCAACAGACGGATACAGACATTCACACAGTTTAGTCACTAACCCATGCATTCAGTAAGATACGTTTAATCACTCACTTGTAGAGTCAGTCACGCACGTACTAAATCATCCATTCAGACACTTATACACCCACTCATTCTTCAATACGCCTTTCCCTATATATATTAAACATATTTAAACTTTACAGAAACACACAGTCACTGGATGATGTCATCAGTGATGTCATTTGAGATGTCATCAGTGATGTCATCAGTGATGTCACTGACCATGTCATGAGTGATGTAATATGTGACGTCATCAGCAGTGCATTGCGGGGGCGCGAGTTATAGTTAGCTGAACTAACTATAACGGGGGAATTTCACGGGTTTTGTACGAGTGCAATGTCCAACTAACTATAACTGTCCCTAAAACCTATAGTTTTTTCAGTGAATTTCAAAGGTTTTTTAAATGCTAATTTCTAACTATAACGTGTCTGAAACCTATGGTTTTTTCAGTGAATTTCAAAGGTTTTTAAAATGCTAATTTGTAACTATAACGTGCCTGAAACCTACGGTTTTTTCAGTGAATATATATATATATATATATATATATATATATATTATCTACTGGCGATCGCTCAGTAGATAGTTATAGTTAGGACCTATTATCCATAGGAATACGTAACTGGAACGAAGTATA